>CM066990.1:10012500-10252500 GCA_033977485.1 Hydrangea macrophylla | reverse complement strand
TACCGGGTCGAATACTTTGGAACGCCGGGTTATGTGCTCATGTTGATTGAGAGATTGTTTTGTTGACATGTTAGTCGATGACTTGAGAACCGTATTATCATGTTCTAACCTGTTACTTGATAACTTGTGATGTGCTGTTTAAAATTTTAATTGCACGTATCTTTGAGAAGATGAATCGAGAATGTTTACTTGCCTGCGGGACTATGTGATATATCATGCTGTGTTGTTTAAGATGCTTATATGCTTATATGCTTAGCTAAGTGAAAAGCATGTTAGAAATAAGTCTTTCTATGAATATGTTTACGCCATTATACATACCCATGAGACGTGTACACGATTGTGTAATACCCATGAGTGCAGCTTGAATTAGATTCATGTGTGAAATGGATAGTGAAAGCATTTGTGTAGTTCCTATGCCTCCTCCTATTTCAATAGTTCGGCTATAGGTAACTTAGTGACTTTTTGGAATAGCCTCTCCTTTGGGTTAGACCTTGGTACTCGTTATTCCTTAGAAATTCTTTTGAACGGTTGAATTCACTCCTTTATGAGTTGGGTATGCTTGCCTTTACGGATCCTTGTTGTTTGATTTGGATGACTGGTTATGTCAGTGGAGCTTCTTGGTATGACTATCTTTCTGTGTAAGTTCACACACTTTTCTAGAAAGAGAGTATCATTCTATGATCGTGTCATTCTATGGAATCTTTGAGGTGATTATATCAACCCTTGAATGTTTGAAACACCATCAGAAGAAATGTATAGAGAACATCGTAATATGCAGTTATATTTGCTGTGAGCACATGAATTTGAGACATCATGTGAAGTAGAGCATAAAGTGCAATTTGTTAATTTTTCCTGGACTTGGTCCTGGTAAGTATTTTGTGGTTCACACATTGGGAACATTAGTCTTTGTTTCAAACTTAGGTTATACGATATGACGTGAGTACATGGGGATATGAGTTGAGTATATCGGGGATCGACGATAGCGTCGTTGGAGATATTAATCATTTGAGATTACTATATTTCTGTGGATATTGGACGGTTGAGGAATCTCTCAACCTATCTTACGGTATACCTTATGGTATTATCATACAACGTGATATTACAGTATTCCTTTACAATTTTATTTAATTTTTATGGTATATAGATGAGGAATCTCTCATATTATATTATGGTGTATTATAATACGGTATATCCTGATGTATTCTAATTACGATGTATATGGATGGTTGAGGAATCTCTCAACCTATTGACAGTATTATCTCAAGATGTATTCTATTACTATGTATATGGATGGTTGAGGAATCTCTCAACCTTCTTACAGTGTTATCATATTACAACATATATGAAGCGGTTGAGGAACCTCTCAACTTGCATTACGATAGATGTTGGACTCTGAGAATTGAATCTCCTTTGGAAATTCGAGGAATGCAATTTGAGAATAGGATACTAGGCTTTTGAGAAAATTACTTTGGGGGAAATGAAGCGTTATGACCTACTTTGCATAAGGTTCTTGCGATCCGGTATATCAGAATGCACGTAAATGAATATCCGTATTATAAGACGGAGTGTGAAATTTTCCTTGGAGTGGGTTACGATTACTTTGTTATCAAATGACCTTACTTGAATTTCACGGACGAAATTCTTTTAAGGGAGGTAGAGTGTAATGACCCAGAATTTTAAAACGTATTAATTTATTTTCATAAAAAAAAAAATACCAGGTTGGGAATTTGTACAGTATAAATTTTACTTGTGTGTGTGCGTCATCGCATGAGCTCAACACACACAAGGACCTCCTTTGTGAAACTTGGGGACCAAATATAATTTATGTACAGTGTGTGTGCAGTGAGATTGTGCGTGTGTGTGTGTGGTGAATTGTGAGCTTGAAGCCACTTGGTGGCCAAGCAATGCAATCCTTATATATATACACAACAAACCCCCCTCATAACTATGAACTCAACTCTATGCTCTCTCACCTCAACTCACTATTTCTCTCTCTCTCTCTCTCTCTCTCTCTCTCTCTCTCTCTGTGTGTGTGTCTCTCACACGAGATATATATGCATGCATTTATACAGTCACAAGTTAATTTACAAAGGAAATTTGGAAGCTTACTATTCTCTGTGTATCTTCAAGAATTCAATATTGGGTAAGATATCAATATTTTAAGTTTCAATTTCAGTTTATATAAACTATGATATAGATAGATATATATACATATATATATATAGTTTTCATGTATATTGTTGAGGGTCCAAATATTGGGCAGAAAAACTATAACGAAAACTCGATTTCTTTATATCAAATGAAATGTCTCGATCCAACGAGGCTCTATTTCAAATTTCAAAAGCTAATTCGCAATGGTTGCAACGAACGGTCGATTTTAAGTTTTGTAGCCATTTGATTTTTTGATAAAATCGTGAGCTGCGTTTGATTTCAATAAAAATCGATTTGGTATTTGAAATCTACGCAGAAAAAGGAAGAGATTCATATATTGGAAGTCCTGTTTGGTTAAGTTTTCAAAATGGGTAAAAACGAGTCTTTGATTTCAAAATAGGGGAAAAATAAGGAAGAAGACGTTTCTATAACATCTTGCGCGCGAGCGCGCAAGCGAGGGGTTACGCGAGTGGCCAGCGTGCACGACCAAGCCATTTTTTAAAATTGATTTTAAATAACCACGTGGCCTTTCTGAGCATAAATTGTCGGAGCGGCCCGCACTAGCGGCCCGCTCGAGCAAGCTGAGACAGCTTGGTAAAATCTTCTGTTTTGTTGTACTTAAGTCTGTTATGAGCTAAGGGGTCATTGTACCCTATGCTTTAAGAGTTGTACTTTACTTTAATATTAGTAGTACTTATGCTTAGGGGTGTTGTACCTCACTGATATACACGCATTATTGTATATCGAGATTTGTAAGAGATTGAGCAGTTCCGTTTTCTGTTTTGATTAATTATTCAGTTTATCCTCGGTAAATGGTAGTCCCGTATAACCCTCAATAAAGTTGTATAATATGTTAATAGTGTACTTACATGTTGTCACACCCTGCAGTAGCAAAAATAGAGAAAATAAATTCCTTTTTGGACCCGTAGGCCATGATAGTTGAAAGTCCCCACATTGTCCGTAATCAAAGTCAAACCATCAGAGTAATGATTCAAGCCACACACTGGAAAGTTCTAAGCTTGATATAAAAGTGGAGTTCAATACTAACTATTACAAAACCAAAGTGTTTGCAGAAAATATAAATAAAACATTTCGGCAACATATGTCGATTACAAACTTAACAATTACAACGGTCTCTAAAAACATAAACATAACTATCTACGGCGAAGCTTTAGATGTTTAGCTCGCATAATAGTCATCTCCAGCATAGCCTGCATCATCGTAGGCTCCATCCACGTAGTCCCTATCCATGTATGCATCTCCTGCGTACTCATAACCCTGGCCAGCTGGACATTGAATATCCAGCGGCATAAATGCCATCAGCTATAAAAGCCGAGTGAATGCAAACACTAACAGAGTATCTCTAGATAAGCAGCATATAAAGTAACAACATCACTAAAATGATTATCTCATCGTTCGCATGCATGTATGCATCAACCCAATATATTACAACGAACATCATCCCAATCCAATCTTATCATAACATGGACTCTTGGGTCCACATTAATCAGACACGTAGTCTCATACCTACGGTCTGTCAATTCCTGATGCACAGTCCCATATATTCTAGCCAAACACCCCGACATACTTTGGCCAACACGCCCAGCCAATACGCTCGATACATTACAACCAACACGACCAGCCAAGACGCTCAATACATTGCAGCCATCACGCCCAACCAACACGCTCAATACATTACGACCAATATGCCCAACTAACATGCTCGATACATTACGGCCAACACACCCAGTCAATACACTCAATACATTATGGCGAACATGCCCAGCCAATACACTTAATACATTATGGCCAATACAACCAGCCAATACGCTCAATACATTACGGCCAACACGCCAAGCCAACATGCTCAATACATTACGGCCAACACGCCCAACCAATATGCTCGATACATTACGGCCAATACGCCATGATCCTATCTGGCCAATACGCCCCTTACGTCTACATTCTAACCAACATGCCCTTAACTATACTAGTCACATGCCCTTACCCATACTGGCCATCACACTCTATATCATACGATCTTCGCGATTGCATTCACATGTACCAATCATGAATAGTATCAACCACTGTGGTCGACAGACCCACCACTATGCATGTCATCTTTTCAACCTTATTATTGTCTCAACATTAACCAAAGGGTTCCACCGTTCAATGCATTAAGTCCATTATTCCATGTGTGTCTCATTCAAATGCCATATCATTTTATCCCTTACTATCCCATATTTGCATAATTGAAACGAGAAACGATTTTTGAAACAATCAAATCCTTATTATAATAAACAAGAGGAACTATCCATGATCTGTAACTTCCAATCAATTGGAAAAAATGTTCAATCGATTGGGATAACAATCAATTCAATCGATTGGGAAATATGGCAATCGATTGGATATAAAATGATACCAATCGATTGCTAACTTTGGCAATCAATTGGGTTACAACCAAGGGCAATCGATTGGAAAACATACCAATTGATTGGGTTCAGACTAATGGCAATCGATTGGTAAACATACCAATCGATTGGGACTTCATCTTTTCCAGTAAAAA
The DNA here is from genome assembly GCA_033977485.1 of Hydrangea macrophylla. NCBI lineage: Eukaryota > Viridiplantae > Streptophyta > Magnoliopsida > Cornales > Hydrangeaceae > Hydrangea > Hydrangea macrophylla. Next base: position 10,247,783 of record CM066990.1, on the reverse strand, counting down.
TACAAAACAACATATATAATGTTCACGGAATGTATTAAATACGTCTAACCTTCACTAAGACGTACAAAAACGCTATATAGGAATAACCAAGTGAGTTGGACTCACCTAAGGGTGGGTTTGGGTGTAGTTTGGCTTGTGGAGCTTGAAACCTCAAGGTTTCTCTTCCTCTCCTCCTCTTGATCTCTTTCTTTCTCTATATCTCTCTCTGTTTGCTTTCATCTCTTCTTCTTCTTCTCCTTCTTCTCTGCTATCAGAGGCAGTGTATGTGTGTGTGTGTGTGGGGGTGTGTATATATAGATATATAAATATATGTGTATAATATAGGTATACACTCTCCCTCCCATAACCAAAACTGCCAAAAACCTCCTAAAGCACAAAATGAACCAATATATATAGAGAGATGAGAGTGGCACATGTCAAATATATGAAGGAAAGAAGAAAACTTGTCTGTGCTGGTACCAATTGATTGGTACCAGTGGCAATCGATTGGGCACAGATATTTGATGGCAATCGATTGGATCTATGGCAATTGATTGGGATAGTGCCTCGTGATGAATTTCAGGTCGGCAACATTCCGATCGATTAGAAAGATGGCAATCAATTTGTATTCAAAAGATAGCAATCAATTGGTATAAAGGCCAATTGATTGCGACCAGAAATTCAACAAAGACAAGAAATAAAACAAAGGGTCATATTTATATATATACAGAAATACACAAAGAAATTACAGGGTATTACATCATCCCCCACCAAATGAAGATTTCATCCCTGAAATCCGAACTAAGCATTTTTTAACAACTCTGGATACTTCTCAGACATCTCAGATTCCAACTCCCATGAAGCTTCTCCTTCGTCATGAAACTTCCATTAGATTTTCACTAACTGAATTTCCTTGTTCCTCAACTTCTTAACTCCTCGATCCATGATTCGCACTAGTCCTTCATGAAATGACACATTGTCGTTAATCTCGATGTCTTCAAAGTTGATCTCGTGAATTGGATTATGAGCACACTTCCTCAATATGCTGACGTAAAACACATTGTGTACTCCCGACATCTTAGGCGGTAAAGCGAGTCTGTAGGAAACCTTTCCTACACGCTCGAGAATCTCAAACGGTCCAATGAAATGTTGTGCTAGCTTTCCTTTCTTCTGTCCAAATCTAACATTTCCACATACTGGAGATACTTTGAGTAACACGTGATCCCCATCACTGAATTCCAAACTTTTACGACGTTTATCAGTATAACTCTTGTGTCTACTCTACACCGTTTGCATCCTTTTCTTCACAAACTTGATCTTCTCATTAGTTTCCCGAACTAACTTTGGTCCAAGCAGTTGATTATCTCCAACCTCTACCCAACATAAAGGCGATCGACACAGTCTCCCATATAATGCCTCAAAGGGTGCCATTCCTATGCTCGAATAGTAGCTGTTATTGTATACGAATTCAATCAGTGGTAGGTGAGTCTCCCATGAGCTTTCAAAATCAATAACACATGCTCAAAGCATATCCTCCATTACTTTGTTAACTCGTTCAGTCTGTCCATCAGCATATGGATGAAAGGCTGTACTCAAGCTTAATGTCATTCCCAAAGCTGATTGTAGACTTTTCCAAAACTCTACAGTAAATCTTGAATCACGGTTGGACACGATAGAGACTGGTACACCGTGTAGTCGCCCAATTTGTTGTATGTATATACGGCTCAAATGTTCGACTAGATATGACATACTATTAGCTATAAAATGCGTTGATTTGGTAAGTCGATCCACAACTACCCAAATAGCATCGTGGTTTTGCTATGATCTTGGAAATCCTACCATGAAGTCCATAGTTATATGTTCCCACTTCCATCCGAGAACTGGTAACGGTTGTAGAAGTCCTAGAGGCTTCTGATGTTTTGCCTTCACTTGCTTACATGTAAGCCATTGAGACACGTGTTCTGTAACTTCTTATTTCATACCATCTAACTAGAAGTTCCTCTTTAAAACCTTGTACATCTTTGTACCTCTCGGGTGAATAGTCATTCATGACTTATGAGCTTCGTCCAATATATCCTTTCTAAGATCACCTTCATCGGGCACACAAATTCTGCCTCTGCATCTGAGTGCTCTGTCCGAACCAACACCCCAATTCTCTAGTTCTTTTACCGAGTTGCTCGTGAACCATTCTTGAAGTCCTTCGTTCTTATTTTGTGCCTCCAAAATACGACTGATGAGGGTCGGTTGCACCATGAGACATCCAAAGCGTCATCCATTGCTTGAATTTGAGGCCTGAATATCACATTCAGCCAAAGTTTCCAATGCTTGCCACTCTTTGACTATAAGAGAAGCTATTGTCATCCTCCGGGGTTTTCGACTTAACGCATCGGCCACTACGTTAGCTTTCCCAGGGTGATATTGTAACGTGAAATTGTAATCCTTCAACAATTCCATCCAACGTCATTGCCTCATGTTCAACTCTCTTTGAGAGAACAAGTACCACAGACTCTTGTGATCTGAGAACAGATCAAACTTCTTACCGTAGAGGTAATGTCTTCAAATCTTGAGAGTAAATACAATCGCAGCTTGTTCAAGGTCATGCGTTGGATAATTCAACTCGTGAGATTTCAATTGTCACGATCCATATGCGATTACCTTCCTATCTTGCATCAAAATACATCCAAGTCCTTTGGTGTGATGCGTCACTGTAGATGGTTAACTACTCACCACTCTTGGGTATCGCAAGTACAGGCACTGTGGTCAATCTTTCCTTCAATTTCTGAAATGCACGTTCATGCTTGTTACTCCATTCAAACTTCAAGTCCTTCTTCGTTAGTCTGGTAAGAGGAGCTGCGATCTTGGAGAATCCTTCCACAAATCTCTGATAGTATCCAGCCAACCCCAGAAAACTTCTAACTTCCGTTACAGTGGATGGTATATTCCAATCCAGAACTGCGTCTATCTTTAATGAGTCTATGGCTATCCCATCCTGTGAGATAACATTTCCTAGGAACTTGACCTCTTTTAGCCAGAATTCACACTTACTAAACTTCGTATATAATTAGCTATCTTAGAGGGTCTGTAGTGCAATCCTTACATGTTCCTCATGTTCCTCCTCGGTCTTTGAGTAGATCAGAATATCTTCGATGAACACGATAATGAACTGGTCTAAGTAGTGCCTAAATACTCTGTTTATTAGGTCCATGAATACCGCTTGAGCATTGGTTAATCCAAAAGACATAACCAAGAAATCATAATTCCCGAACCTCATCCTGAAAGCAGTCTTAGAAATATCCTCTGGTCGAACCAACAGTTGGTGATATCTAGATCGTAGATCGATCTTCAAAAAAATCGCCGCTCCTTGTAACTGATCAGATAGATTATCGATCCTAGGGAGTGGGTACTTATTCTTAATCGTGACCCTGTTAAGCTCCCTATAATCAATATAAAGTCGATGAGTTCCATCCTTCTTCTTAATAAATAGCACTGGCGCTCCCCAAGGCGACGTGCTAGGGCAACAAACTTGAGATCTTCTAACTCCTGTACTTGCTTAGTTCTTGCATCTTTGTTGGTGCCATCCGATAAGGAGCTTTTGATTTCGGTAAAGTTCCAGGTACTAACTCAATACAAAAATCAATCTCCCGCTTAAGTGGCAATCCTGAAATATTTTGAAACACATCCTCAAAGTCTTGGACTACAGGAATCTATGCAGTTAGTTCTAGACTCGAGCTCTCGATAACTGCTAGACACTTAGTGAGAAAAGCATCACCAGAGGGGTTGTACTGAAAATCAGAAGACTGATTTCCTGGTACCAAAAAGGTAATCATCCTATTGGCACAATCCAACTTAGCATGATACTTCATGAGCCAATCAAAACCTAAGATGATGTCAAATTCTTTCATTGACAAAATGATTAGATCTGCAAGGAGAATCTTATCCTCTATGGTAAAGGCACAATCCTTGCACACTTTCCCTAATCTTACGATTACTCCCAAAGCTGACACCGCATTCAGGGCAACATCAAGCGCATAGGGTACTAAACCCAAAAGTTTAACAACCCTGATAGTAATAAATGAATTTAAAGCACCAGTATCAAATAGAACTTTAACTCGAGTGCTGAATAACGTAAGAGTACCTTCCATATTCTTTTGTTCAGTCTCATCAAATCCCATGCTCTCGGGGAGGATAGCATTCATACGAGCCTATCCAACTTGGCCCTGAGCAGTTGGTCTGTTGTATGCCCTATGGGGTGCTCTACAATCCTTGCTGATATGGCCATGCTTGTTGCAGTTATAATAGAGAATGCTTGCCCGGGTGTAGTTCTTGGAAGCTCGGTAGTCCTTAGCCAAATGACCTGTCTTTTTACAATTAAAGCATCCATTGGTATTACCTCCAATAGCAGTAGAGAGTCGTTGTGGAGGAGGTGCTTGAGTTATAGCATAGTGGTTCTTCGGAAACGCAAGTTGTGGCTTCCTCCCTCTAACCTAATTGTGCTTGTTCCCTTAGAATTGCATCGAAGGTCTAGGTCCTTGGTTACCTCTGGGTGGTAGCCGATTCCCAATACGTCCTTGCTCTCGCCCATTAATATCCTCATGACCAATTTCCATCCTTACCATGGCCTTGAAGGTCTGACCCTGATGATTCAACGTCATCCATTGTAGTGGCAACGAAAGACCTTGATGATACTGCATGTTCTTCTTCTCTGGGGTATCAATCATATGCAGGGAAAAATGAGATAATCGTTCAAACTGTATCGTATACTCTCTTACGGTAAGGTTCCCTTGTTTAAGCTCAATGAATTCTCTCTCCTTCCTGTTCCTCTCTGTCTAAGGGAAATAGTTCTCCAAAAATAGCCCTTTGAATGTAATCCAGGGCATCCTTCCATTCGCGTCTTCTCCTACGGTAGCTTTCTCCGATTCCCACCAATCGGTAGCTGCATAAGTCAAATGGAATGTCGCTAGTCGACGCTTCTTGATCTCGTTACCTCCAAGGGTATCAAAGATCGCTTCCATCTATTGGAGCCACTGTTCCGCTTGCCACGACTCAGTATTCCCGTCAAACTTCTCTATAAGAAAATGACGAAAATGTTTCACTATTCTATCCTCAACTGGCCTCGGGGGTGGTCCATGGTTATTTCTGTAGTATATGTTAGGATTGTTGATTCGTTCCATTCTACGTACAAAGGCTTCAAGCAGTCCAGTTGGATCAACAGCTTGGGGTGCTTGGGGGACATCTTCAATCTGAGCGGGACGAACCCGAGTAGGCATTCCTACCATCGATGCAGTAAGGTTGGGTACCTATACAGACATCTCTCTGTTAGTCATCAACCCCAAAAATAAAATATCAAAAAATTAATTCCAAACTAAACATAATAGCTATAACTATTATCACATTAATAGCAAAGTAACTATACACAAACATCTCTAAAAACATTAGAGTCAACTCCTATCTCACGGAATCTTAAGGTTCAAAACTCAAGAAATGTTTGGACAATTGGTGAAAGCGACTACTAAACCTAGGCTCTAATACCAAAAATCCTGTCATGTTCCGCAGTAGCAAAAATAGAGAAAATAAATTCCTTTTTGGACCTGTAGGCCATGACAGTTGAAAGTCCCCACATTATCCGTAATCAAAGTCAAACCATCAGAGTAATGATTCAAACCACACACTGGAAAGTTCTAAGGTTGATATAAAATTGGAGTTCAATACTAACTATTACAAAACCAAAGTGTTTGCAGAAAATATAAATAAAACATTTCGGCAACATATGTCGATTACAAACTTAACAATTTTAACGGTCTCTAAAAACATAAACATAACTATCTACGACGAAGCTTTAGGTCTTCAGCTCGCATACTAGTCATCTCCAGCATAGCCTGCGTCATCGTAGGCTCCATCCTCATAGTCCCTATCCATTTATGCATCTCCTACGTACTCATAACCTTGGCCAGCTGGACATTGAATATCCAGTGGCATAAATGTCATTAGCTATAAAAGCCGAGTGAATGCAAACACTAACAGAGTATCTCTAGATAAGCAGCATATAAAGTAACATCACTAAAAGGATTATCTCATCGTTCGCATGCATGTATACACTAACCCAATATATTACAACAGACGTCATCCCAATCCAATCTTATCATAACATGGACTCTTGGGTCCACATTAATCAGACACGTAGTCCCATACCTACAGTCTGTCAATTTCCAATGCACAGTCCCATATAATCTAGCCAAACGCCCTGATATACTTTGGCCAACACGCCCAGCCAATACGCTCGATACATTACAGCCAACACGCCCAGCCAATATGCTCAATACATTATGACCAACTATAGACACCCTAATTTTGACCAAACGTCGAATTAAGGGGAGTGTTACCTCTGAATCTGATGATGACAATGTCCGGCTGATCAAGGACTTCCAAAGATGATTCAAGCTCTTCGAAAGACTCTCTTACCTAAACGAAAAGTAAAAAAAAAACAAGAAAAAAGGAAAAAAGAGATTTGCGTCAGCCGCAATTTGCGACAGTCACAGGTTACCACTGCGGCACTCCCTGACCGTTGGACCGACAATCAGTGAGAACCGCACCGGCAGTCACCAACTGCCATCTGTTCATATCAAGTGCCATTAAAAAATGATTTCTAAAAAAATGGCAGTCTCTGAAGTTATATACGGCATTCCTGGAGTGCCGCGACGACATTCATTGAGTGTCGCACGGCAGTCACTGAATTGCGTTCCGGCATTCAAAAAGTGCCGCTTCCATCTCCATTGAGTATCGCATTTTTGTAACAGCCAGCTATAATATAGCACATTTTATACCACCAAAGGACAGTCCAAATTAGGTTTTCTGCTCTGAAATGACTGATATACCCTTTCAAGTTTGTCTATAAATAGAGGATGAATATCCTCTAGTAAAGGGTTGGAATTTTCTTTGAATCTAGAGGTTGTATTAGTTCTCCAAGCACTAAAAATTTCAAAATTTCTTCTCTAAACACAATTAGATGTGAGTTGTAGAAGAGTTAAAGAGGCTAGAAAGCTTGATTAGTTTTTGGAAGTTCTTCAAAATCACAAAGTTGAGGATATTTTGGAGGTAAAACATTAAGTTAATTAGTCTTAATTATGTTCTAATCACAAATATACTTAGAGTCTTTGAATTTTCTTTTCTCTTCCTTTTAATCTTTGAGATTTATAAGACCCTCAATGTCTTACTTGAATCCTTAGACTTGAAATCCTTTAATTCTTTTCTAAGCTCATGATTTACAAGAAGATTGAAGTTGATATTAGTACACTTGATTAATAAATCTAAACTTATCTTCATGGTTTAGGTTTGTTATGTTTAGGTCTCATGAAATTACTCCATATTTCTTTGAGACTTTCAAGATATGAATGTAGTTAGTCTCCCATGACCATCAAATGGTAGGAGTGGTAGTGTGGTTCAAGCCAAATTCCATGGCTCATGGATGAAATTAATTAACAAAGTTGTATTTGATAAATGATGCAGTGAGTTCACAATCTATTTTTGATCATAGACTTTTAGTTAAACATTGAACCGTTGGAACTGAATAAAACCAATGGGAAAGTGTTTATAACTCAAAGTTCTACCACTCTAATTTTTGTTTAAAGGAAGTGCCATGTTTAGAGTGGTTTGGTCAAGGGTTTTGTGGAACAACTAAATCTGTCCAGAATTTCAGAACAGCAACACTCTTTTGAAATAAGCAAATCAGAACCTTAATCAAGCGCTCTTGACCCAAAATAAGATTTTCTAAGTATTTTAATGTGTTAGGAAGCTACCCTAAAAAGACCAAAGCATTTTTTATTTTTTTACTAGTTTTAGAAAATCATACAAAAACTCTGGAATTTCGCTGTGTGCTGGCTTTGTTTTTGCAATGCATTTTGTTTTTACCTAAATCTGACAGTTTTGTCAAAGGCTTGTCTTCACATAGGCTTCGATGTTCACTTGTGGTTCGCGCTGCTCCACGAGCTCTGTTGAAGAGGGGCAAATTATAGACACCCCAATTTTGACCAAACGTCAAATTAAGGGGAGTGTTACCTCCGAATCCGATGATGACAATGTCCGACTAATCTAGGACTTCCAAAGATGATGCAAGCTCTTCGAAAGACTCTCCAACCTAAACGAAAATTAAAAAAAAAAAAGATAGAAAAAATGAAAAAAGAAGCAGAACGGCACGTGAGCTAATTTGCGACAGTCACGGGTTGATGCTGCGGCACACCCTGACGCTGGACCGGCCGTCAGTGAGAACCGTACCGATAGTCATAAACTGTCGTCTGTTCATATCAACTTCCATAAAAAATTGATTTCCAGAAAAAAAAAATGGTAGTCCCTAGAGTTGTCTGCGGCATTCATGGAGTGCCGCGACGACATTCATTGAGTGCTGCACGGCAGTCACTGAATGCCGTTATGGCTTTCAGCGAGTGCCGCTTCCATCTCCATTAAGTGTCGCAATTTGGTAACAGCCAGCTATAATACAACACATTTTATACCATCAAAGGACAGTCTGAATTAGGGTTTTTTACTCTGAAATGATTGAAATGCCCCTTCAAATTTGTCTGTAAATAGTGGATGAATATCCTCTTGCAAAGGGTTGGAATTTTTCTTTGAATCTAAATGTTGTATTAGTTCTCCAAGTCCTGCAACTTTCAAAATTTCTTCTCTAAACATAATTAGAAGTGAGTTTTAGAAGAGTTAAAGAGGGTGGAAAGCTTGATTAGTCTTTGGAAGTTCTTCAAAATCACAAAGTTGAGGATATTTTGGAGGTAAAACTCTAAGTTAATTAGTCTTAATTATGTTCTAATCACAAATATACTTAGAGTCTTTGAATTTTCTTTTTCTCTTCCCTTTAATCTTTGAGATTCGTAAGACCCTCAATGTCTTACTTGATTCCTTAGACTTGAAATCCTTTAATTCTTTTGTAAGCTCATGATTGACAAGAAGATTGAAGTTGATATTAGTACACTTGATTAATAAATCTAAACTTATCTTCATGGTTTAGGTTTGTTATGTTTAGGTCTCATGAAATTACTCCATATTTCTTTGAGACTTTCAAGATATGAATGTAGTTAGTCTCCCATGACCATCAAATGGTAGGAGTGGTAGTGTGGTTCAAGCCAAATTCCATGGCTCATGGATGAAATTAATTAACAAAGTTGTATTTGATAAATGATGCAGTGAGTTCACAATCTATTTTTGATCATAGACTTTTAGTTAAACATTGAACCGTTGGAACTGAATAAAACCAATGGGAAAGTGTTTATAACTCAAAGTTCTACCACTCTAATTTTTGTTTAAAGGAAGTGCCATGTTTAGAGTGGTTTGGTCAAGGGTTTTGTGGAACAACTAAATCTGTCCAGAATTTCAGAACAGCAACACTCTTTTGAAATAAGCAAATCAGAACCTTAATCAAAAGCTCTTGACCCAAAATAAGATTTTCTAAGTATTTTAATGTGTTAGGAAGCTACCCTAAAAAGACCAAAGCATTTTTTATTTTTTTACTAGTTTTAGAAAATCATACAAAAACTCTGGAATTTCGCTGTGTGCTGGCTTTGTTTTTGCAATGCATTTTGTTTTTACCTAAATCTGACAGTTTTGTCAAAGGCTTGTCTTCACATAGGCTTCGATGTTCACTTGTGGTTCGCGCTGCTCCACGAGCTCTGTTGAAGAGGGGCAAATTATAGACACCCCAATTTTGACCAAACGTCAAATTAAGGGGAGTGTTACCTCCGAATCCGATGATGACAATGTCCGGCTAATCTAGGACTTCCAAAGATGATGCAAGCTCTTCGAAAGACTCTCCAACCAAAACGAAAATTAAAAAAAAAAAAGATAGAAAAAATGAAAAAAGAAGCAGAACGGCACGTGAGCTAATTTGCGACAGTCACGGGTTGATGCTGCGGCACACCCTGACGCTGGACCGGCCGTCAGTGAGAACCGTACCGATAGTCATAAACTGTCGTCTGTTCATATCAACTTCCATAAAAAATTGATTTCCAGAAAAAAAAAATGGTAGTCCCTAGAGTTGTCTGCGGCATTCATGGAGTGCCGCGACGACATTCATTGAGTGCTGCACGGCAGTCACTGAATGCCGTTATGGCTTTCAGCGAGTGCCGCTTCCATCTCCATTAAGTGTCGCAATTTGGTAACAGCCAGCTATAATACAACACATTTTATACCATCAAAGGACAGTCTGAATTAGGGTTTTTTACTCTGAAATGATTGAAATGCCCCTTCAAATTTGTCTATAAATAGTGGATGAATATCCTCTTGCAAAGGGTTGGAATTTTTCTTTGAATCTAAATGTTGTATTAGTTCTCCAAGTCCTGCAACTTTCAAAATTTCTTCTCTAAACATAATTAGAAGTGAGTTTTAGAAGAGTTAAAGAGGGTGGAAAGCTTGATTAGTCTTTGGAAGTTCTTCAAAATCACAAAGTTGAGGATATTTTGGAGGTAAAACTCTAAGTTAATTAGTCTTAATTATGTTCTAATCACAAATATACTTAGAGTCTTTGAATTTTCTTTTTCTCTTCCCTTTAATCTTTGAGATTCGTAAGACCCTCAATGTCTTACTTGATTCCTTAGACTTGAAATCCTTTAATTCTTTTGTAAGCTCATGATTGACAAGAAGATTGAAGTTGATATTAGTACACTTGATTAATAAATCTAAACTTATCTTCATGGTTTAGGTTTGTTATGTTTAGGTCTCATGAAATTACTCCATATTTCTTTGAGACTTTCAAGATATGAATGTAGTTAGTCTCCCATGACCATCAAATGGTAGGAGTGGTAGTGTGGTTCAAGCCAAATTCCATGGCTCATGGATGAAATTAATTAACAAAGTTGTATTTGATAAATGATGCAGTGAGTTCACAATCTATTTTTGATCATAGACTTTTAGTTAAACATTGAACCGTTGGAACTGAATAAAACCAATGGGAAAGTGTTTATAACTCAAAGTTCTACCACTCTAATTTTTGTTTAAAGGAAGTGCCATGTTTAGAGTGGTTTGGTCAAGGGTTTTGTGGAACAACTAAATCTGTCCAGAATTTCAGAACAGCAACACTCTTTTGAAATAAGCAAATCAGAACCTTAATCAAGCGCTCTTGACCCAAAATAAGATTTTCTAAGTATTTTAATGTGTTAGGAAGCTACCCTAAAAAGACCAAAGCATTTTTTATTTTTTTACTAGTTTTAGAAAATCATACAAAAACTCTGGAATTTCGCTGTGTGCTGGCTTTGTTTTTGCAATGCATTTTGTTTTTACCTAAATCTGACAGTTTTGTCAAAGGCTTGTCTTCACATAGGCTTCGATGTTCACTTGTGGTTCGCGCTGCTCCACGAGCTCTGTTGAAGAGGGGCAAATTATAGACACCCCAATTTTGACCAAACGTCAAATTAAGGGGAGTGTTACCTCCGAATCCGATGATGACAATGTCCGGCTAATCTAGGACTTCCAAAGATGATGCAAGCTCTTCGAAAGACTCTCCAACCTAAACGAAAATTAAAAAAAAAAAGATAGAAAAAATGAAAAAAGAAGCAGAACGGCACGTGAGCTAATTTGCGACAGTCACGGGTTGATGCTGCGGCACACCCTGACGCTGGACCGGCCGTCAGTGAGAACCGTACCGATAGTCATAAACTGTCGTCTGTTCATATCAACTTCCATAAAAAATTGATTTCCAGAAAAAAAAAAATGGTAGTCCCTAGAGTTGTCTGCGGCATTCATGGAGTGCCGCGACGACATTCATTGAGTGCTGCACGGCAGTCACTGAATGCCGTTATGGCTTTCAGCGAGTGCCGCTTCCATCTCCATTAAGTGTCGCAATTTGGTAACAGCCAGCTATAATACAACACATTTTATACCATCAAAGGACAGTCTGAATTAGGGTTTTTTACTCTGAAATGATTGAAATGCCCCTTCAAATTTGTCTATAAATAGTGGATGAATATCCTCTTGCAAAGGGTTGGAATTTTTCTTTGAATCTAAATGTTGTATTAGTTCTCCAAGTCCTGCAACTTTCAAAATTTCTTCTCTAAACATAATTAGAAGTGAGTTTTAGAAGAGTTAAAGAGGGTGGAAAGCTTGATTAGTCTTTGGAAGTTCTTCAAAATCACAAAGTTGAGGATATTTTGGAGGTAAAACTCTAAGTTAATTAGTCTTAATTATGTTCTAATCACAAATATACTTAGAGTCTTTGAATTTTCTTTTTCTCTTCCCTTTAATCTTTGAGATTCGTAAGACCCTTAATGTCTTACTTGATTCCTTAGACTTGAAATCCTTTAATTCTTTTGTAAGCTCATGATTGACAAGAAGATTGAAGTTGATATTAGTACACTTGATTAATAAATCTAAACATATCTTCATGGTTTAGGTTTGTTATGTTTAGGTCTCATGGAATTACTCCATATTTCTTTGAGACTTTCAAGATATGAATGTAGTTAGTCTCCCATGAGCATCAAATGGTAGGAGAGGTAGTGTGGTTCAAGCCAAATTCCATGGCTCATGGATGAAATTAATTAACAAAGTTGTATTTGATAAATGATGCAGTGAGTTCACAATATGTTTTTTATCATAGATTTTTAGTTAAACATCGAACCGTTGGAACTGAATGAAACCAACGGGAAAGTGTTTATAACTCAAAGTTCTACCACTGTAATTTTTGTTTTAAGGAAGTTCCATGGTTAGAATGTTTTGGTCAAGGGTTTTGTGGAACAACTATAATCTGTCCAGAGTTTCAGAACAACAACACTCTTTTGAAATAAGCAAATCAGAACCTTAATCAAGCGCTCTTGACCCAAAATAAATTTTTCTAAGTATTTTAATGTGTTAGGAAGCTACCCTAAAAAGACCAAAGCATTTTTTAATTTTTTACTAGTTTTAGAAAATCATACAAAAACTTTGGAATTTCGCTGTGTGCTTGCTTTCTTTTTGCAATGCATTTTGTTTTGACCTAAATCTGACAGTTTGGTCAAAGGCTTGTCTTCACACAGGCTTTGATGTTCACTTGTGGTTCGCGCTGCTCCACGAGCTCCGTTGAAGAGGGGCAAACTGTAGACACCCCGATTTTGACCAAACGTCAAATTAAGGGGAGTGTTACCTCCGAATCCGATGATGACAATGTCCGGCTAATCTATGACTTCCAAAGATGATGCAAGCTCTTCGAAAGATTCTCCAACCTAAACGAAAAGTAAACAAAAAAAGATAGAAAAAAGGAAAAAAGAAGCAGAACGGCACGTGAGCTAATTTGCGATAGTCACGAGTTGATGCTGTGGCACACCCTGACGCTGGACCGGCCGTCAGTGAGAACCGTACCGACAGTCACAAACTGTCGTCTGTTCATCTCAACTTCCATTAAAAATTGATTTCCAGAAAAAAAAAATGGTAGTCCCTAGAGTTGTCTGCGGCATTCATGGAGTGCCGCGACGACATTCATTGAATTCTGCACGGCAGTCACTGAATGCCGTTATGGCATTCAGCGAGTGCCGCTTCCATCTCCATTAAGTGCCGTATTTTGGTAACAGCCAGCTGTAATACAGCACATTTTATACCATCAAAGGACAGTCTGAATTAGGGTTTTTTACTCTGAAATGATTGAAATGCCCCTTCAAATTTTTCTATAAATAGTGGATGAATATCCTATTGCAAAGGGTTGGAATTTTTCTTTGAATCTAAATGTTGTATTAGTTCTCCAAGTCCTGCAACTTTCAAAATTTCTTCTCTAAACATAATTAGAAGTGAGTTTTAGAAGAGTTAAAGAGGGTGGAAAGCTTGATTAGTCTTTGGAAGTTCTTCAAAATCACAAAGTTGAGGATATTTTGGAGGTAAAACTTTAAGTTAATTAGTCTTAATTATGTTCTAATCACAAATATACTTAGAGTCTTTGAATTTTCTTTTTCTCTTCCTTTTAATCTTTGAGATTCATAAGACCCTCAATGTCTTACTTGATTCCTTAGACTTGAAATCCTTTAATTCTTTTGTAAGCTCATGATTGACAAGAAGATTGAAGTTGATATTAGTACACTTGATTAATAAATCTAAACATATCTTCATGGTTTAGGTTTGTTATGTTTAGGTCTCATGGAATTACTCCATATTTCTTTGAGACTTTCAAGATATGAATGTAGTTAGTCTCCCATGACCATCAAATGGTAGGAGAGGTAGTGTGGTTCAAGCCAAATTCCATGGCTCATGGATGAAATTAATTAACAAAGTTGTATTTGATAAATGATGCAGTGAGTTCAGAATATGTTTTTTATCATAGATTTTTAGTTAAACATCGAATCGTTGGAACTGAATGAAACCAACGGGAAAGTGTTTATAACTCAAAGTTCTACCACTCTAATTTTTGTTTAAAGGAAGTGCCATGTTTAGAGTGGTTTTGTCAAGGGTTTTGTGGAACAACTAAATCTGTCCAGAATTTCAGAACAGCAACACTCTTTTGAAATAAGCAAATCAGAACCTTAATCAAGCGCTCTTGACCCAAAATAAGATTTTCTAAGTATTTTAATGTGTTAGGAAGCTACCCTAATAAGACCAAAGCATTTTTTATTTTTTTACTAGTTTTAGAAAATCATACAAAAACTCTGGAATTTCGCTGTGTGCTTGCTTTCTTTTTGCAATGCATTTTGTTTTTACCTAAATCTGAAAGTTTGGTCAAAGGCTTGTCTTCAAACAGGCTTCGATGTTCACTTGTGGTTCGCGTTGCTCCATGAGCTCCGTTGAAGAGGGGCAAACTGTAGACACCCCGATTTTGACCAAACGTCAAATTAAGGGGAGTGTTACCTCCGAATCCGATGATGACAATGTCCGACTAATCTAGGACTTCCAAAGATGATGCAAGCTCTTCGAAAGACTCTCCAACCTAAACGAAAAGTAAACAAAAAAAGATAGAAAAAAGGAAAAAAGAAGCAGAACGGCACGTGAGCTAATTTGCGACAGTCACGGGTTGATGCTGCGGCACACCCTGACGCTGGACCGGCCGTCAGTGAAAACCGTACCGACAGTCACAAACTGTCGTCTGTTCATCTCAACTTCCATTAAAAATTGATTTCCAGAAAAAAAAAATGGTAGTCCCTAGAGTTGTCTGCGGCATTCATGGAGTGCCGCGACGACATTCATTGAGTGCTGCACGGCAGTCACTGAATGCCGTTATGGCATTCAGCGAGTGCCGCTTCCATCTCCATTAAGTGCCGCATTTTGGTAACAACCAGCTGTAATACAACACATTTTGTACCATCAAAGGACAGTCTGAATTAGGGTTTTTTACTCTGAAATGATTGAAATGCCCCTTCAAATTTGTCTATAAATAGTGGATGAATATCCTATTGCAAAGGGTTGGAATTTTTCTTTGAATCTAAATGTTGTATTAGTTCTCCAAGTCCTGCAACTTTCAAAATTTCTTCTCTAAACATAATTAGAAGTGAGTTTTAGAAGAGTTAAAGAGGGTGGAAAGCTTGATTAGTCTTTGGAAGTTCTTCAAAATCACAAAGTTGAGGATATTTTGGAGGTAAAACTTTAAGTTAATTAGTCTTAATTATGTTCTAATCACAAATATACTTAGAGTCTTTGAATTTTCTTTTTCTCTTCCCTTTAATCTTTGAGATTCATAAGACCCTCAATGTCTTACTTGATTCCATAGACTTGAAATCCTTTAATTCTTTTGTAAGCTCATGATTGACAAGAAGATTGAAGTTGATATTAGTACATTTGATTAATAAATCTAAACCTATCTTCATGGTTTAGGTTTGTTATGTTTAGGTCTCATGGAATTACTCCATATTTCTTTGAGACTTTCAAGATATGAGTGTAGTTAGTCTCCCATGAGCATCAAATGGTAGGAGAGGTAGTGTGGTTCAAGCCAAATTCCATGGCTCATGGATGAAATTAATTAACAAAGTTGTATTTGATAAATGATGCAGTGAGTTCACAATATGTTTTTTATCATAGATTTTTAGTTAAACATCGAACCGTTGGAACTGAATGAAACCAACGGGAAAGTGTTTATAACTCAAAGTTCTACCACTGTAATTTTTGTTTTAAGGAAGTTCCATGGTTAGAATGGTTTGGTCAAGGGTTTTGTGGAACAACTATAATCTGTCCAGAGTTTCAGAACAACAACACTCTTTTGAAATAAGCAAATCAGAACCTTAATCAAGCGCTCTTGACCCAAAATAAATTTTTTCTAAGTATTTTAATGTGTTAGGAAGCTACCCTAATAAGACCAAAGCATTTTTTAATTTTTTACTAGTTTTAGAAAATCATACAAAAACTCTGGAATTTCGCTGTGTGCTTGCTTTCTTTTTGCAATGCATTTTGTTTTTACCTAAATCTGACAGTTTGGTCAAAGGCTTGTCTTCACACAGGCTTCGATGTTCACTTGTGGTTCGCGTTACCCCACGAGCTCCGTTGAAGAGGGGCAAACTGTAGACACCCCAATTTTGACCAAACGTCAAATTAAGGGGAGTGTTACCTCCGAATCCGATGATGACAATATCCGGCTAATCTATGACTTCCAAAGATGATGCAAGCTCTTCGAAAGACTCTCCAACCTAAACGAAAAGTAAAAAAAAAAGATAGATAAAAGGAAAAAAGAAGCAGAACGACACGTGAGCTAATTTGCGGCAGTCACGGGTTGATGTTGCGGCACACCCTGACGCTGGACCGGCCGTCAGTGAGAACCGTACCGACAGTCACAAACTGTCGTCTGTTCATCTCAACTTCCATTAAAAATTGATTTCCAGAAAAAAAAATGGTAGTCCCTAGAGTTGTCTGCGGCATTCATGGAGTGCCGCGACGACGTTCATTGAGTTCTGCACGGCAGTCACTGAATGCCGTTATGGCATTCAGCGAGTGCCGCTTCCATCTCCATTAAGTGCCGCATTTTGGTAACAGCCAGCTGTAATACAGCACATTTTATACCATCAAAGGACAGTCTGAATTAGGGTTTTTTACTCTGAAATGATTGAAATGCCCCTTCAAATTTTTCTATAAATAGTGGATGAATATCCTATTGCAAAGGGTTGGAATTTTTCTTTGAATCTAAATGTTGTATTAGTTCTCCAAGTGCTGCAACTTTCAAAATTTCTTCTCTAAACATAATTAGAAGTGAGTTTTAGAAGAGTTAAAGAGGGTGGAAAGCTTGATTAGTCTTTGGAAGTTCTTCAAAATCACAAAGTTGAGGATATTTTGGAGGTAAAACTTTAAGTTAATTAGTCTTAATTATGTTCTAATCACAAATATACTTAGAGTCTTTGAATTTTCTTTTTCTCTTCCTTTTAATCTTTGAGATTCATAAGACCCTCAATGTCTTACTTGATTCCTTAGACTTGAAATCCTTTAATTCTTTTGTAAGCTCATGATTGACAAGAAGATTGAAGTTGATATTAGTATACTTGATTAATAAATCTAAACATATCTTCATGGTTTAGGTTTGTTATGTTTAGGTCTCATGGAATTACTCCATATTTCTTTGAGACTTTCAAGATATGAATGTAGTTAGTCTCCCATGACCATCAAATGGTAGGAGAGGTAGTGTGGTTCAAGCCAAATTCCATGGCTCATGGATGAAATTAATTAACAAAGTTGTATTTGATAAATGATGCAGTGAGTTCATAATATGTTTTTTATCATAGATTTTTAGTTAAACATCGAATCGTTGGAACTGAATGAAACCAACGGGAAAGTGTTTATAACTCAAAGTTCTACCACTCTAATTTTTGTTTAAAGGAAGTGCCATGTTTAGAGTGGTTTTGTCAAGGGTTTTGTGGAACAACTAAATCTGTCCAGAATTTCAGAACAGCAACACTCTTTTGAAATAAGCAAATCAGAACCTTAATCAAGCGCTCTTGACCCAAAATAAGATTTTCTAAGTATTTTAATGTGTTAGGAAGCTACCCTAAAAAGACCAAAGCATTTTTTATTTTTTTACTAGTTTTAGAAAATCATACAAAAACTCTGGAATTTCGCTGTGTGCTTGCTTTCTTTTTGCAATGCATTTTGTTTTTACCTAAATCTGACAGTTTGGTCAAAGGCTTGTCTTCACACAGGCTTCGATGTTCACTTGTGGTTCGCGTTGCTCCATGAGCTCCGTTGAAGAGGGGCAAACTGTAGACACCCCGATTTTGACCAAACGTCAAATTAAGGGGAGTGTTACCTCCGAATCCGATGATGACAATGTCCGACTAATCTAGGACTTCCAAAGATGATGCAAGCTCTTCGAAAGACTCTCCAACCTAAACGAAAAGTAAACAAAAAAAGATAGAAAAAAGGAAAAATGAAGCAGAACGGCACGTGAGCTAATTTGCGACAGTCACGGGTTGATGCTGCGGCACACCCTGACGCTGGACCGGCCGTCAGTGAAAACCGTACCGACAGTCACAAACTGTCGTCTGTTCATCTCAACTTCCATTAAAAATTGATTTCCAGAAAAAAAAAATGGTAGTCCCTAGAGTTGTCTGCGGCATTCATGGAGTGCCGCGACGACATTCATTGAGTGCTGCACGGCAGTCACTGAATGCCGTTATGGCATTCAGCGAGTGCCGCTTCCATCTCCATTAAGTGCCGCATTTTGGTAACAACCAGCTGTAATACAACACATTTTGTACCATCAAAGGACAGTCTGAATTAGGGTTTTTTACTCTGAAATGATTGAAATGCCCCTTCAAATTTGTCTATAAATAGTGGATGAATATCCTATTGCAAAGGGTTGGAATTTTTCTTTGAATCTAAATGTTGTATTAGTTCTCCAAGTCCTGCAACTTTCAAAATTTCTTCTCTAAACATAATTAGAAGTGAGTTTTAGAAGAGTTAAAGAGGGTGGAAAGCTTGATTAGTCTTTGGAAGTTCTTCAAAATCACAAAGTTGAGGATATTTTGGAGGTAAAACTTTAAGTTAATTAGTCTTAATTATGTTCTAATCACAAATATACTTAGAGTCTTTGAATTTTCATTTTCTCTTCCCTTTAATCTTTGAGATTCATAAGACCCTCAATGTCTTACTTGATTCCTTAGACTTGAAATCCTTTAATTCTTTTGTAAGCTCATGATTGACAAGAAGATTGAAGTTGATATTAGTACATTTGATTAATAAATCTAAACCTATCTTCATGGTTTAGGTTTGTTATGTTTAGGTCTCATGGAATTACTCCATATTTCTTTGAGACTTTCAAGATATGAGTGTAGTTAGTCTCCCATGACCATCAAATGGTAGGAGAGGTAGTGTGGTTCAAGCCAAATTCCATGGCTCATGGATGAAATTAATTAACAAAGTTGTATTTGATAAATGATGCAGTGAGTTCACAATATGTTTTTTATCATAGATTTTTAGTTAAACATCGAACCGTTGGAACTGAATGAAACCAACGGGAAAGTGTTTATAACTCAAAGTTCTACCACTGTAATTTTTGTTTTAAGGAAGTTCCATGGTTAGAAGGGTTTGGTCAAGGGTTTTGTGGAACAACTATAATCTGTCCAGAGTTTCAGAACAACAACACTCTTTTGAAATAAGCAAATCAGAACCTTAATCAAGCGCTCTTGACCCAAAATAAATTTTTTCTAAGTATTTTAATGTGTTAGGAAGCTACCCTAATAAGACCAAAGCATTTTTTAATTTTTTACTAGTTTTAGAAAATCATACAAAAACTCTGGAATTTCGCTGTGTGCTTGCTTTCTTTTTGCAATGCATTTTGTTTTTACCTAAATCTGACAGTTTGGTCAAAGGCTTGTCTTCACACAGTCTTCGATGTTCACTTGTGGTTCGCGTTACTCCACGAGCTCCGTTGAAGAGGGCAAACTGTAGACACCCCAATTTTGACCAAACGTCAAATTAAGGGGAGTGTTACCTCCGAATCCGATGATGACAATATCCGGCTAATCTAGGACTTCCAAAGATGATGCAAGCTCTTCGAAAGACTCTCCAACCTAAACGAAAAGTAAAAAAAAAAGATAGATAAAAGGAAAAAAGAAGCAGAACGGCATGTGAGCTAATTTGCGGCAGTCACGGGTTGATGCTGCGGCACACCCTGACGCTGGACCGGCCGTCAGTGAGAACCGTACCGGCAGTCACAAACTGTCGTCTGTTCATATCAACTTCCATTAAAAATTGATTTCCAGAAAAAAAATTGTAGCCCCTAGAGTTGTTTGCGGCATTCATGGAGTGCCGCGACGACATTCATTGAGTGCTGCACGGCAGTCACTGAATGCCGTTATGGCATTCAGCGAGTGCCGCTTCCATCTCCATTAAGTGCCGCATTTTGGTAACAGCCAGCTGTAATACAACACATTTTATACCATCAAAGGACAGTCTGAATTAGGGTTTTTTACTCTGAAATGATTGAAATTCCCCTTTAAATTTGTGTATAAATAGTGGATGAATATCCTCTTGCAAAGGGTTGGAATTTTTCTTTGAATCTAAATGTTGTATTAGTTCTCCAAGTGCTGCAACTTTCAAAATTTCTTCTCTAAACATAATTAGAAGTGAGTTTTAGAAGAGTTAAAGAGGGTGGAAAGCTTGATTAGTCTTTGGAAGTTCTTCAAAATCACAAAGTTGAGGATATTTTGGAGGTAAAACTTCAAGTTAATTAGTCTTAATTATGTTCTAATCACAAATATACTTAGAGTCTTTGAATTTTCTTTTTCTCTTCCCTTTTATCTTTGAGATTCATAAAACCCTCAATGTCTTACTTGAATCCTTAGACTTGAAATCCTTTAATTCTTTTGTAAGCTCATGATTGACAAGAAGATTGAAGTTGATATTAGTACACTTGATTAATAAATCTAAACCTATCTTCATGGTTTAGGTTTGTTATGTTTAGGTCTCATGGAATTACTCCATATTTCTTTGAGACTTTCAAGATATGAATGTAGTTAGTCTCCCATGACCATCAAATGGTAGGAGAGGTAGTGTGGTTCAAGCCAAATTCCATGGCTCATGGATGAAATTAATTACCAAAGTTGTATGTGATAAATGATGCAGTGAGTTCACTATATGTTTTTTATCATAGATTTTTAGTTAAACATCGAACCGTTGGAACTGAATGAAACCAACGGGAAAGTGTTTATAACTCAAAGTTCTACCACTGTAATTTTTGTTTTAAGGAAGTTCCATGGTTAGAATGTTTTGGTCAAGGGTTTTGTGGAACAACTATAATCTGTCCAGAGTTTCAGAACAACAACACTCTTTTGAAATAAGCAAATCAGAACCTTAATCAAGCACTCTTGACCCAAAATAAAATTTTCTAAGTCGTTTAATGTGTTAGGAAGTTACCCTAAAAAGACCAAAGCATTTCTAACTTTTTTACTATTTTTAGAAAATCATACAAAAACTTTGGACGGAGAGTTGTAAGTCCCTAAGTGATGTCTAGTGTTTGTCTAATTCCCAGAGATCTAATCGTTCAAACTTCAATTTTCTTTTTGGGTTAGAAACTAGACTCATAGAGGTTTCTTGTGTCCAAGAATTACTGACATCAAACCATTAGAAGCATCCCTTTTATTTCCTTGAAGTTCGAGTCAGCTTGCTGAAATTTTAGTATTCTGGAATGCTTTTTTTTGATATTGACACGAGAATTTTTTTGTGTGCGCTTGTGTGCTATACCCTAGTGTAGGTAATCGTGCAAGTAGTAATCTGGTTAACTCCAGGTCGATCCCACAGGGAAGGTGTTAAACTAAAAACCTAGATTAATCTCTAAAAGGGAAAATAATAAATAAAAATACTTTAAAAGGACGTAGAACACAAAGTTCCACAGTTTATCAACTACTAAAGACAAAGCAAATAAACTAGATTAATCTAACGACTAACTAACAATTTAAAACCTAATCTTTAAAACGTGTTTCTTTCTTAAAAAAAGGGAATATTGGGATTACACGAATCCACCGCGACCTAGCCATCTACTATGCAGTTACGTTGAAGCTCAATGGAGCACATTCTCTACAGTATTCCGTATTTATCAAAAGGTAAAGAATCCATAGTCCTTTCATGACCGAGACTATGTCATCACAATTAAGTTTGAAATACATAAAAGTGGTTTAAAACAATAGTTAAGACTCGTACCTACAATGGTGTTAGCATTGAGGGTGGTTTGCAAAATGTATTGAAGAAAAATACCTCAAGGCTTTAAGTTTACAGACTGATTTGACAAATTGAGCATTTGGGGACAGTTTGATAACAATTCAGTAAAACAGAAAGTCTAGGAATACTGCATAGGATGTTCTCAAGAATCAGATAGTTCGATCGATCGACGCGCTTTCGATCGATCGAACTTCTTCATCCCTCGATCGATCAAACTGACTTCGATCGATTGACACTGTCTCTATTCCGATCGATCGAACTAACTTCGATTGATCGAACACAGGAATTATTCTGCTGCATGGCAGAGGCTTAAGATCATGGTTTCATCGTGATCTCCCAACCTAGGGACTACTCAGACATAGTCTGGAGTAACACAGAGTTTTTTTCAACGTAAATATTCATTAAGGATGCGTTGTTCGTGATTTAATCACGTAATCTTTGAAATAGATTGTACCACTATAAACTACGTGCAGAATACAAATAAACAGATAACAGATTTTACCACTATGAACTACGTGCAAAATACAAATAAACAATAAAAGAGTAACTTGGAAAGAAAAACTTGTATTAAACTATGAGAATAACAATCCAAAAGCAATATCTAAGCTCCAAGACCTACAAAACACGGAAAAAAACTCTATCTCTCTATAACTGATGAAAAGTAAAGTGGGCATCTTTTTTTCGTGAATACAACTGATATATATAGAAAACCTAAAGCTAGGGTTTCAACCAATGACCCCGCAGCGTGCGCATATGCTCTGTTCGATCGATCGAACATCTCTTGATCGATTGAACTGCTGGGATCTACGAGCGCTTGAACTCAATTCGATCGATCGAACCCTCGATCGCTCGAAACCTCTTTGATCGCTCAAACTCTGTGCTTCAGCTTTGAAATGTCTTCTTTGAACCCAATATTTCCTTTTATCGTTATCTTCCAATTCTCCACACAGCAACCATAGTCTGCACAAATTACAGCTAAAACACACAACTTGTCACAGATTAATCATAATGTGTGAAAACTGGCATTGTAATTCAAACTACAGATAAACGAGGAAATTGTAAACTGAGTTAGTGTATTTTCTTCTTTTTTACAAATACCCCCACTTGTCACAACCCCCAACTAGCGATTTGCTAGTCCCTAGCAATAGAGTGAAAATAAAACAAGCTAAACTAATACTACAATGATTAAAATAAAACACATTAAAACCAAATCAAACTAATCTAAATAAAAAGAAACTACCTAACTCACTTTCGCAACAATCGCGGTTGCATTTAGCAAATGCAACAAGCCATTAAAGCCTTAGGTTCCCCCTAATGGACGAGTGTGGTCTCGTGAGGGTTTGCAGTGAATATACCCACAAAATTCTCTGATTTTAAGATCAAAAAGATATAGAACAACTTGTGAAGACTTTCTTTTATTCAACTATTAATTTAGCTCTACAAAACATATCATCCTCATTCAAACCATGAAAGAAATACACATGTTCCGCATGTCACCAAGAAAGAACAACATATGCATCACATCCATGTATCTATGTGTGTGTGAGATTAACAGCTATACATCAAACTTTATTTAGAGTTGTTTAAATTATCATACTCTCAGAACTTGTAGTTTCAACTCAATTCTCAAATGGTTACTACACTGAAAAATGAACATCTCAGAGAAACTTGGTTAATAATGATCGCACATGGTATGAAAGCTTTGATCAGAGTGATTTTTCGGATACTAATGCTTTCATACTCAACTCTATAAAAGATGAACATTTAGAGTGTATAGTCTCACAAACGGAATACCACTTACTAGAGGAGCGAAATACCGTGGATAACTCAATTTACACGTTCGTGGTTAAACTAAGTTGTTGAAAATCATTAAGGCTTTGACTTGACAGTTTTTATTTAGTAGGGTAGAAATTAGAGGGGTAAGAAATTGCACATTTTCAGCATGTGATTGTGTTCAGTAATTTCTTCTTCACCTCATTCCAACCATCCTCTCCATTTATTATTTTTTTATTTTATTTCATTTTTTTTAACCTGAACTTTCTCCTTCCTCTTTTTTTTTTTTCTTTTATGCAGCCCTTTCCACTACTACTCCTTCCTCATACTTCAATAATTTAATCACATTGGGTGTACAATGGGGTGTATTGAGGTCAAAGTATAAGATCAGGAATTTGAGATTTCGTAATAGATTCGGCATTATTTACTAGGTGTGAGGTTGAGAACAATTCATATTCTGGAATGTCGATATAGGTAAATGGAAAAGTAAGGAGCAAATAACGATGACTTAAATCATTTTCTCAACTTCTTAAATTTTTACACGTCAATGTTCATTGAGTTTAGTTGGTAAATCCTGAACGTTCTCCTCTACTAAGAAGCCAAAATGAAGAATCAGAGACATTCAACGAATTTAACAAGCTTATTCAATAAGAACAATTCGAATTTGATGTGATAATTCCCTCAAGATTGAAGATTGGATTCAAAAGCTCACTAAGGGTACTAGTTTCCACTACTTTATTCCTTAAAGTACGAAAGTCGTATTAACTCTTATTTTAAGTTTTCTGCATAGCTATTAACATGTGCAAATGATTTGGATACAAGAATGGTCAACATATGCATTCATCCCAGAAAACTAGAAAAACATGTGAACTTAATTCATAAAAGGATGAGAATAAAATGGTTGTGTCATTGCTTGATAACAGCTAAATAGGAGTGAATATTCAGAGTTATTCTACCAAGTTAATTCAAACCTTGCTCAATCGTTTAAAATTTGTAATTAAATTTTTTTTTTCAATAAAATTTCTCTTAATTTCACGAATTCTTTCACGAATTCACGAATTCAAACTCGAGATTGTATGGCATGTGCAATAAAGTGATCCAGATTGCTAAATATGCACAGGTGATTATCTATCTACATCCCACCCCCAACTGAAAATTGCAATGTCCTCAGCAGGTGATTTTCAAAAATAGATAGAGAGATATCACCTGTCTAAGCATAGTAATAACCGCAAGCGTAACAACCTGGAAAGAAAGCATACAAACTCCAAACAGGCAGGATCAAATAGATATGAAATACAGAGCATGGAATCCATACATAAAACATAACTCATCACTGGAAAGATAGTAAAGAGAAAGAACAGAACAGCGATAATATACTCCATACAAACTAAAATCCACAATATCCAAAATCAACCAACAAAATAAAACAAACCAACAATAACCGAAAGTGCAATACATCCAACCAACCCAACTAAAACATCCAAAATGGCTAAAAACAACCAAATAACGTCAAACACTGATCTAGTAGAAACTATCCATCATTGGCGACGTCCGATAATATCTCAATCACTACATCCAGAGCATCTCCATCGCCACCCTCGTCAATAGTGGTAGCTGTCGCCGGGACACTCGCAATCGTGGCAGCTAATGTAGATAATGATGTGTCAGCCATGACAGGAGGAGGTGGAAGTGGTAGCTCAGCAGTAGTTGGTGCCGCAGAAGTGGATGGAGCTGCAGGATCAATCGGTGCAGGGGGAGCTGAAGATGATGGACCGGTGATGGATGATGGAATAACAGAAGTGGTAAGTGGGACAGTGGACGGTGGGGCAGCTGGAGGTGGATCGCTGGGGGGTGGTGCAGAAGCGGCGTTAACTGACTGATCGACTCCGATATGGATCAAGATTGCCTCCAGCAAAGTCGTCATCTGATCTACCTTGCCCTCGAGTCTAATCCGGACCTCTCTCTCCTCTAGTAGTAACTCGTGAAGAGTCGGGAGAAGCGCAGAAGAAGACTCCCTGGGCTGGAGCCTGAGACCGCTGTCTCAACTCAAATCTCTCGACCTCCTCCACAGGATCACCCTCCTCCTCTGAATCATGCTCCTTAGCCTCGGTCGCCGTCCCAGAAGCTACATCCTCAGTATCTGTCCCTCCTCGCCTCCTCTTAACTCCAACTTCAGCTTTACCCTTTCCTTTCCTTTTTCTTTTCTGGGAGTCCGAGCGGTGAGCGACAGTCTCACCAAAGCGGCTCTTGGGGGACTGGTGGACATTAGTAGTAAGAGGGAGTAGGCCGCTCTAGGTCACAATGCAATGGATGCCCCACGCTCCTTTCAGGTGCTTCTTGGTCGAGATATAGCGTGTGGGCTGCACCATGAACTTTATGTATAATCGCGGGAGGCATACCCGTCTCCCTGTCCCCACACAAAACAGTGCTCGCACATACCAAGCCGCCAGCTTCTCTTGATAAGAAGTTGGAAAAATACAGTTGTAGAGGACGAGATGGAGCATGTGGTACCTATCAGTCAGGAACTGATCCTCTATATGAGAGGAGCCGTTCAAGAACTAAACGGCACCGTCTGTAATCTCTCTGAAAATCGTGGCGGAAGGGATCTCAGGAGTACCCACATGGTAAGGATAGTCACACTCCAGCTCCTCAGGGACCCCTATGGCAGCAGATAAAGTGGCAGGACTGATGATGATCTCCTGGTCGCGGAAGTAAGATCTATAAGTGTATGGTACAGCCGGGTCCTTAATCATCGTTGCACAGACCTCTCGTACCCACAAAACATTGACCTGTTTGGGCTTGGTCAACATCTCGTACCATCGTGGCATATCCTTAATTCTGGCTAAAAACCAAGGAGTAAAAAGCCAGGTCATCTCAAGTGGTCTCTCAATCATCACCTTACGGTGACTAAAGAACCTCGTGTAATTAGACTGGTCAATGATATGGCGGAACCCATGGTCAGGTACCGGATCTGCTATAATGAGTTCAAAGGATTTCTCCTTAAAATAGCCCGTCGTGGGCTTCATAGTGGGCGACCTGAAATTGAAAAGAAACAAAACAAATGAAAATAGGAAAGAAAAAGTGAAAACTGCCACTGTTAAGGTTCGATCGATCGCAATTGGTTCGATTGATCAAAGAATGGCTAGGTTTGATATATCTCAGTTTGTTCGATCGATTGACAAATGGCTAGGTTTGATCGATCGAAACTTGTTCGATCGATCGAACACAGCGATTTCGCAACGACAACAAACGAGAACAGAGAGAGTCCGCACACACAAAATAAGAAGAAAAAGAACAACATATGGTTGAAAAACCAACGGGGGGCACCTCCATGACAATTCCAACGAAATGATCAAGAGGGGGAGTTTGTGGACTTTACCTCAGGTCAGAAATGGAGAGTGGATGAGAGGGATGATGATGGTGATCATGGGAGTGATCAGAGCACCGACCAATGGGTGTGTGCTTGGGGAATTAAAAAATCGCCCCTTGGTCTCACTCTGTGCTCAATCGCTCAAATAAAGGAAAGAGGGAGAGAAACTGATGAAGTGTATGGATGACGCCTCGTTTAAATACAGGTCTTGATTGATCGAGAAAGTTCGATCAATCGAACCTTCGATTGATTGAGACCTGCTGAAGCGCTTGAAGTACTGATGATTTCGATCGATCAAGATGAGTTCGATCTATCGAACCTAGAAATTTTATAATACTATTGAATTAAAGTATTATACACCCCCAACTAACCCACATTGGTCTGGACATACAGGATAATGATAAAACAGTTCAAAGATCGGTCATGTAAACTAAAAATCATCATCACCATAAAACAGTGCATAATTTTATAGATAAAACATTGTAGTAGCATCCATTTGCAACATTGTTGCCCCCAACATGGTATTTAAAATCTTATTGATAAGGAAAAACTAAAAGAAACTGAAAGTGATAAAACTTTGACTAGGAATACACTTCAACTGATGAAAGAAAGATGAAACGACCGAATACAATTGAAGTGGAGCACTACTCTTCAAGCATGAAGATATCTTCTTACACAACGCCCGTCTCTGCCAAAGCTTCGAATATGGGGTATAAATTTGCTGATTCCCTTTTCCAGAATAGCTGGAAGGCATCCAGGGCATCATTGAGCAAATCTGAACTATCCAAACAATTGATCGCACATGCAAGAGGTGAACCGGATGGAGATAGCGATAACGGTGTGTAAGTTCGCAACGGTCTTTCCTCTTGCGGCGGAGTACCCGGGGACCTTATGTATGGTCCAATTCCATGGAACAACTGATGTGGAAGGAACAGCGGCTGTATCATTTGATTCATAGTGACACCGCTGACAAAGGAAAAAACAAAAGAGCACAAAAAGAAAGAAAGAAATTAAATAAACAAACGAAAGAACTAAAGGAATAAACAAAATTGGGAATGTGACCAAGAAATAACCTCACTATTGGCCTGATATCACCAGGTGCACTAGCAGGTAGAGGGCATTGAAGCCGGAACAGCAAATAACTCAAGTGCACATAAATGTAGGGAACCACTTGGATGACAATAAAGTCATCAACGTAAATGAATACAACATTATGGCGTTCTGGCACCACATCCTGTAAGTCCTCTTCTTCCCACGGTTCCCACATTGAATCATTCTCCCACTGTTCCATCAGAGCATCATCGACTTCCCAAACAACATATCCCTCTGGTTCTCCCTCCTCTTCAAGGAATTCCATGTGCTCAAAAGGATTGATCTGGAGGAGAGCAGGGTTGTATGGGATGTATCCTTGGGTTAAGTCAATGACATCTTCTGCCCCTGGCCCTTGGTATGGAGATAAGCAGAATGCTATTTCATCAGCAGTCCATGGGGGATTATGATATTCAGAATCAGTCCATGATCCAATTGAGTGGACATCATCATCTCGCATGTTGAGCAACCTACAGGAGATAAATGAAAATGGAATAGCAGGTTACGATCGAGATCATACTCAAAAATAGATAAGCAAAAGAACAAAACAAAACGAAAAGCAGTAAAAGAAAGAGTACAACAACATTGTGAAAATGCACTTGAGCGTTCTTGGTCGAGGCATAGTTAGGCTCATCCAGCTAGATGTGCTAGACCTCGAGTTGGAAATCCTCTAAGAACGGTTTTAACCTTTGGTCATTAACCTTGAAACTTTTGGCATTCTTAGGATTGAATAACTCCACGGCCCCATGTGGAAAGATAGATTTGACTATGAAGGGTCCTGTCCACCGAGATCAGAGTTTTCCTTGGAAGAGATGAAGGCGTGAATCGTATAATAAAACTTTCTACCCCGGCTCGAAAGATTTTCAAAAGAACATTCTATCATGGCGAGCCTTCAATCTTTCCTTGTGGAGTTTAGCATTGTCGTATGCATCTCGACGGATTTCTTCCAGTTCTGCCAACTGGAGTTTTAGGAGATGACCTCCCTCTTTAATGTCAAAGTTTAATGAGCGTGTCGCCCAATATGCTTTGTGCTCGATTTCGACGGGCAAGTGACATGCCTTACCGTACACTAACCTATATGGGAACATTCCCAGATTTGTCTTGTAGGCAGTACAGTATGCCCATAAAGCATCAATTAGTTTATAAGCCCAGTCCTTTCTGTTGAAACTAACCGTCTTTTCTAATATATGCTTGCTTTCACGATTAGCCAACTCTGCCTGCCCGTTTGTTTGTGGGTGGTAGGCTAGAGCGATCTTGTGATTCACCCCGTATTTCTTGAGTACTGATTCCAAAGGCCTATTGCAAAAGTGTTTGCCTTAGTCACTTATTAGTGCTTTTGGGGTTCCAAAACGCGATAGGATGTTTTCCTTAAGGAAGGACATTACTATTTTGTGGTCATTGCATCTCGTCGGTATCACTTCTACCCATTTTGATACATACTCCACAGCTAGGAGTATGTATTCACAGTTATTAGATTTAGGAAACGGGCCCATAAAGTCTATGCCCCAACAATCGAATATTTCAATTGTGATGATGGGAGTTAAGGGCATAGAGTTCCTTTTCAAAATTGTAGCAAGCTTTTGACATCGTTGGCACGATTTACAAAAAGCATAGGCATCTTTGAACATGGTGGGCCAATAGAAGCCTCTATGTAGGACTTTATGATCGGTCTTTTGGGAGGCAAAATGGCCACCGCAGGCTTCAGAATGACAGGAGGCCAAAATTACAGTTATGTCCTCATTCAGAACGCAACGTCTGATGACCTGATCAACACAATACTTAAATAAGTAAGGGTCATCGAAAAGGAAATGACGTGCGAACAGATACTTGAGGGTCGAGTGGTCTATAAAACAGACGATTGGGGACCCTATTAGATAAGACCTGAATTTGTCTAAAGCGAAAACTATTGCTAGTAGCTCTTTCTCAGTAGTCGTATAATTCATTTGGGCTTCGTTAAGTGTTCGGTTGGCATAGTATATTACCTAAGGCTTATTGTCCTTCCTCTGTCCTAGAACTCCGCCAATGGCATAGTCGCTAGCATCGCACATTATCTCAAAAGGCAAACTCTAGTCGGGTGCCTGTATTATCGGTGCGAAGGTAAGGTGTTCTTTTAGTCCGTCAAAAGATGTTTGACAGTTTTCCGACCATTCGAATGGCATGTCTTTAGCCAACAGTTGACACAGTGGTCGGGAGATTGCACTAAATTTTTTGATAAAGCGACGATAGAATCCCGCATATCCCAGAAAAGATCGAATGTCTCGGACTGTATGAGGGACAGGTAGATTTGAAATTATATCAATTTTTGCTTTATTGACTTGAATACCCTTATCAGAAATAATGTGGCCGAGGACAATTTCCTTGGTCACCATGAAGTGACACTTTTCCCAATTTAGTACTAAGTGCTTGTCTTCGCATCTCGCTAATACATTCTCAAGGTTTTCTAGGCAGTTATCAAAACTATGGCCAAACACTGAGAAGTCGTCCATAAATATCTCGAGTGTCTATTCGACCATATCACTGAATATGCTTAACATGCACCGCTGAAAGGTGGCAGGTGCATTACATAAACCGAAGGGCATACGACGGTAGGCGAATGTACCAAACGGACAAGTGAAAGTCGTCTTTTCCTGATCTTCAGGAGCAATTTCGATTTGGTTATAGCCACTATATCCGTCCAAGAAGTAATAAAATTTATGACCCGCCACTCTTTCTAGCATTTGATCCATGAATGGCAATAGAAAGTGGTCTTTCCGGGTCACAGTATTTAACTTTCGATAATCAATACACATCTGCCATCCGGTGGGGACGCATGTTGGTACTAACTCACCGTCTTTGTTTGGGATGACTGTTATACCAGCCTTTTTGGGCACCACCTGGGTTGGACTAACCCAAGAGCTGTCAGAGATAGGATATATAATCCCAATGTCCAGAAGTTTTAGGACTTTCTTTTTAACGACTTGCATATTGGGATTCAAATGCCTCTGCATTTGTCACGAATGTTTGGCATCTTCCTCCAGATATATCTTATGGGTGCAAATAGATGGGCTTATGCCTTTTAGGTCGGCAATAGTCCACCCCAATGCTCCCTTGTGTTGTTTGAGCGTTTGAATTAACTTATCCTCTTGTTTCGAGTTCAACTTGGATGAGATTATCACAGGATAAGTCTTATCAGTCCCTAGTTTTTGGGAAACTGAAAGTTTGAGGGCATAGTTAACTTTGTTTTTGGAGGCAAAGGTTCATATGGTGTGACCCACATGCATTCAGCTCTATCTTCCTCTTTAGTTTCCATCATCTGGCAGGCATGATTTAAGGCGGTGTCCAATGGAGTTGACTCGTTAGGTTTGTAGACTGCGTCAAATTGTGACACTACTACTTCCAAAGGATCTTTATAGTCAACAAAATCAACCTCTTCTTCAATGATCGTTTCGATGAAGTTAACTTCTTCTTCGTCCTCGTATTCTTCAGGTCAGGGATTTGAAAATATCTTGACGTTGCAGGTCATATTCCCGAATACGATGGTCATAATACCACTTCTTATTTTGATTGTGGCATCTATGGTGTTGAGGAATGGACGTCCAAAAATCACCGAGATTCGTGAACATGGATTAGACACGGGTTCGGTATCCAATATCACAAAATTGACCGGGAAGACAAAGGTGTCTATCTGCACCAGAACGTCCTCCAGTATTCCTCTAGGATATTTGACTGACCTATCTGCCAATTGCAATGCAATTCGGGTGGGTTTGAGTTCACCCAACCCTAGTTGTTTATATACTGAGTATGGCAACAGGTTTACACTTGCTCCTAGATCAATGGGTGCATTGTCTATCTTTTGATTCCCAATCCGACACGAGATAGTTGGGGTGCCAGGATCTTTAAGCTTTGGAGGCAATTTGTTTTGGATGATTGCACTTGCTTGGCAAGCGACATAGGCGTGTTTCTTCACACTTTGCCTCCTCTTGATCGCGCATAAGTCTTTGAGGTACTTACCATAGGCCGGCACTTGTTTAATTGCATCAAGGAGTGGAAGATTGATTTTGACCTATTTGAACAGTTCCAAGAACTCCTCATTCTTTGCCTCATTTTGGGGTTTCTTAAGCCTTTGAGGGTAAGGCGCAGGGAAAGGGCATTTGGGTAATTCATGACTGGCAAGCTCCTTTCCGGGCCTTCTCTCAATTTCTTCTACTCATTTAGGAGCTTCATCTTTTTCAACCAATGATTCGTTATTTTTGAGTTGCTCCTCTTCTTGAGTAGATGGTTTGCTCTGAGTCACCACTTCCTCCTCTTCATACTCCTCGGGAGTAGCATGAGGCATGTTTTTCCCTATGACCTTGTCACTTCTCAGAGTTGTCACGGCTTTGGCATGCTCATGGTTATTGGGACCATTATTGAATCCCTTGGGGTTTGGAAGTGGTTGGGCAGGAAATGTTCCTCCCAATCCCTCTTGTCGTGCATCCATCCTCTCTAACGTTGCATACATCTTCCTCATCATTTGAATTAGTTGCTACGTTAGATTCACGTTAGAGAGAGGATCTTCCTCCTGTGACTTTTTGTGTGGGGGACTGTATACGTTTGGCTGTTGATTATTAGAGGGTTGAGCTTGATTGTAGTTGTTTGGTCTATTTTGATTGAATGGCTGGGGTTGCCTATTGAATTGCCCTTGATATTGGTTATTGTTATTATAGGGCTGTTGTTGGTATTGATTTTGGGTCATAGCATTGTTTTTCCAATCAAACCCGGGGTGATTCCATCTATTGTTACTATGTTGTGAATTGTAGTTATTGTAGGAATTCCCCGCCCCCCTATACCCTTGCATGACATTCATTATCATGGGGGGCTGTTCTTGAAAATACAGTACATTAGGACAATATTGATTAGTGTGTCCCAGCATGTTGCATGTTTCGCATGGTTCTTCAGGCAAAACCTGCCTAGAACTCTCCTTTTATTCCCAACTCTTCCATTTTCCTCACTAGTTCTTCATATTTATTCATCAGACGATCCTCACTTTTTAGTTGGTATAAACTTTTCTCTTCCACACAGGATATCTGTGAGCGTGGGACATCTTCTGTGTTCGACCACTCATGGGCGTGTTCAGCTAACCACTCGAAGTGAGCTTCAGCTTCTTCAGTGTTCTTGCAAAGAAATGGCCCTGAACTCATGGTCTCGACCAACTTTTTAGTTTCACCATTTAACCCATCATAAAAGTAGCTTATGGTTCGCCATTTCTCATAACTGTGATGTGGGCATGAGAGAAGCAAATCCTTGAAATGCTCCAAAGTTTGGGTGAAAGTTTCATTGCTCTTTTGTTTGTAAGAGTTTATTTGTAGTTTAAGCTTAGTGGTCATGCGGGGTGGAAAGAATTTCTTCAGGAAAGCGGTGTTCATCGCATGCCAGGTGTAGATTGAATTTGGCTTTAAGGTGAGTAACCACGCTTTTGCTTTATCCTTCAGGGTGAAAGGAAATAGCAGACAGGACAATTCTGTGAAAATGTTTTACAAACATCCTCAAAGTCCTTGACATGTAGATACGCCTTCTCGCTCTCCATTCCATGGAAGGTAGGAAGGAGTTGAATCATTCCATTTTAAAATTGAAATTCGCCTGCATGGGGTGGAATAAGAATGCAAGAAGGTGTGGGCGCGTGTTCAGGTGTCATGAGATCGCACAAAGGACGAAGTGAATCGTCGATTGGTACAACCACATTATCACCATTTTCACTTTGATTATCAACCATTGAATCAATAGGTATAACTATGGGATTAATAGAACTAGATGAATCGGATGAATAGAATGGGTTTCCGTAAATTCCTTCAATGGAAGTATCGGACATAAAGGGAAAGACCCTAAGTAGTTTTTAATCTAAAGAATAAAAGAAAAAGAAAAACAGAAAGAGATAATGATAGGTTGAGGTAATCTAAGCGTTAGCTTGTCGCCTTCCCCAGCAACGGCGCCAAAAACTTGACACGAGAATTTTTTTGTGTGCGCTTGTATGCTATACCCAAGTGTAGGTAATCGTGCAAGTAGTAATCTAGTTAAGTCCAGGTTGATCCCACAGGGAAGGTGTTAAACTAAAAACCTAGATTAATCTCTAAAAGGGAAAAGAATAAATAAAATACTTTAAAAGGACGTAGAACACAAAGTTCCACAGTTTATCAACTACTAAAGACAAAGCAAATAAACTAGATTAATTTAACGACTAACTAACAATGTAAAACCTAATCTTTAAAACGTGTTTCTTTCTCAATAAAAGGGAATATTGGCATTACACGAATCCACCGCGACCTGGCCATTTACCATGCAGTTACGTTGAAGCTCAATGGAGCACATTCTGTACAGTATTCCGTATTTATCTAAAGGTAAAGAATCCATAGTCCTTTTATGACCGGGACTATGTCATCACAATTAAGTTTGAAATACATAAAAGCGGTTTAAAACAATAGTTAAGACTCGCACCTACAATGGTGTTAGCATTGAGGGTGGTTTGCAAAATGTATTGAAGAAAAATGCCTCAACGCTTTTAAGTTTACAGACTGTTTTGACAAACTGAGCATTTGGGGATAGTTTGATAACAAATTAGTAAAATAGAAAGTCTAGGAATACTGCATAGGATGTTCTCAAGAATTAGAGAGTTCAATCGATCGACGCGCTTTCGGTCGATCGAACTTCTTCATCCCTCGATCGATCAAACTGACTTGGATCGATTGACATTGTGTCTGTTCCGATCGATCGAACTAACTTCGATCGATCGAACACAGGAATTATTATGCTGCATGGCAGAGGCTTAAGATCACGGTTTCATCGTGATCTCCCAACTTGGGGACTACTCAAGCATAGTCTGGAGTAACACAGAGTTGTTTTCAACATAAATATTCATTAAGGATGCGTTTGTTCGTGATTTAATCATGTAATCTTTGAAAACTTAAAGGTTTAAACTACCTACCATGCAAAACCATGAGATAACAGATTGTACCACTATAAACTACGTGCAAAATACAAATAAATAATAAAAGAGTAACCTAGAAAGAAAAACTTGTATTAAACTATGAGAATAACAATCCAAAAGCAATATCCAAGCTCCAAGACCTACAAAACATGGAAAAAAACTCTATCTCTCTCTCTATAAACTAATGAAAAGTAAAGTGGGTGTCCTTTTTTCGTGAATACAACTGATATATATAGAAAAACCTAAAGCTAGGGTTTCAACCAATGTCCCCGTAGCATGCGCGTATGTTCTGGTAAAAGCCATATTCAATCGATCGAACATCTCTTGATCGATTGAAGCAGCTGCTGGGACCTTCGAGCGCTTGAACTCAATTCGATCGATCGAACCCTCGATCGCTCGAAACCTCTTCGATCGCTCAAACTCTATGCTTCAGCTTTGAAATGTCTTCTTTGAACCCAACACTTCCTTTTATCGTTATCTTCCAATTCTCCACACAGCAACCATAGTTTGCACAAATTACAGCTAAAACACACAACTTATCACAGATTAATCATAATGTGTGAAAACTGGCATTGTAATTCAAACTACATATAAACGAGGAAATTGTAAACTAATTTAGTGTATTTTCTTCTTTTAACGCGGTTGTATTTTACAAATACCCCCGCTTGTCAGATATATCTTGTGAATAATGGTCCCAATGGTCTTCTCATGATTTAGGACTTGAACAGTATACTAAAAATGATTAGTTAAGTCTAAATCCAGAGTCTAAGTGGTCCAAGTTGATGAATACCTTATGGCTTATTTTTGTTCATAATCATGTATCCATGTACATTCATGCATGTAGCCTAATACTTGTAATTAAAATACATCCTTTCTTATTAGGTTTAAATTACAATTAGTAGAACTTAACCATGGATTCCTCGTAACCATGTTGGGATTGCTTCATTCCTATATGGACATTGTATTGGCTCCTATTTGAGGCTTGCATATCTATAGAAGTGATGTCTCCCCAACTACTTAGGAGGAATTCATAGTTATGATTCTCCCATATTTGATAGATTTAAGCTAGAATTTTAAGATTATTGCTTAAAACTTGGGCATTATATTTGGAGCATGTGTACTAACCTTTGTTTTGTAGTGCAATTGAGGTACAATTTCCCAACCCTTTCTCTAGTTTATTTAATTCCTTGATTTTATTGATTTTATGACCTCATGCACGACACCTTAGAATTAGGATCTTGCCTTATGTTAATATATGTGATTAGAGACCTTTTCTTAGGTTTTACTTTCTAGTCGTATGCATTGCACATTTAATATTCGCGGCACGGATCCCGGGTAAGTTCTATAGTTCCCTATTTGCATATCATATTGCTTGCTACTTGAATTATGTGGTTTTTTAAATGATATTTATCACTTGCAACCTTACACCCTTTTAGACATGCTTTTGTAATGTATATTTATACATATATATTAGTTGAGGACATGCTTTAATTATTAATTCGATTAAAAGGATTTTAAGTAGAGGCCTATCGTGAGATAGGATGAAAGGTGGTGTTGTAGTCCGCTGGGCTCCTTCCCCTCTCATTCCATAATCCCTGGACCTAGAAAATCTCTAGATTCTTAAAAGATCAGTTTGCTTTAAAATGGTTTCTTAATTTTCCTTTAAAAAAAATTAAGTGGCAACTCTTGGTATGAAATTTGGAAAATGTTTTAAAATTAAAAAGTTGTGGGCCCAAATGCCGGTATCCATAATCTGGCGACTCTGCTGGGGATCGAACCCAGAATCTCTGGTTTCGCAGACCAGAATTCTGATTTTGGGTTCACTTAAGGATTAGACTTGAAAAATATCATTTTAATCGAATTAATTAATCTTTGTGTACTTGTTGCATTTCACTTGCATGTCTCACCATTCGATTGCACGAAACTATGACCTTGGAGGCTCGGGATAACCCGGTCGGTCAAGCCATCAATGGACTGTGTGATCACCCTTGATCTCGTACCATGTGTTGGTATATGAAGCATCCTATTGGATGTGTGTCAAGGGTCCCTTATTTGACCAAAACCCGGCCTTTGCATGATAGTTTCTGTAGAACCTTTCAATCTTAGGGAAGTCAATTCTTGATTAGGGTCATATGCTAGGGAGTTTTGTATGCCCGGAAGGGATTACTTGAGATGATGACGATGCTTACTTGATAAAAGACGTGTAACCTCTTTATCACTTTTGAGTAAGTCTTTCTCATGTCTTGTGACATTGGAAGATTAAGCCGAATCTTGATTACAAGATTACACTTCTTATATCTCATTAGCTAAGCATCATTGACCTTGTATACATCCAAATTCATGAAAAGTACGATAATAATCCGATCATGTGACCCTCCTACCCAAAGAGTTTTAAATCCATCTTTGAAAGCAAATAAATTTTACTTTCTTTTCCCTAAGGTTTTCGATCACCCTTTCAACAAATCTTTTGAGTTCACTTTTCGATTAAAATTCCAAGACAACGTTTTGTTAAAATATGTTCTCACATCCTCATCTTTGAAGAACCCAAAAATCAGGGGAACAGATTGTAGAAGAAATGCTTTTCAAATGAATTCCGAAACAAAATTTCAACCCAATCAATGAGAAATGTTTTACACCCTCATTTTTAAATAAAAGATTCAAAATTGTAAAAGAAAATACTTTTCAAATGAATTTCAAAGTTGTTTTTTGTACCCAACCTTTGAAAGGGTAGTGAGGGCCACAATGAAAGGAGAAATTATTGCACTTGACATGAGTAAGGATTCTATATGCTTATGTGTTTACGTTAGAATTTTCCTTTTCTTTGGCATATAGAGTAAGCACACACGTTAACATACATTGCATCCGTGTGACATATGAACCGTCCGTAAAAAGGTTTTGCTTTACCAAGGGTCTTTCAAAACAAATATATATATATATATATATGTGACAAAAGGAAGCGAATGAAAAGTTTTTTTTTTAAAGATAAAGTTAAACCTTTTTGTAGGGGCAAAAATACCATCAAGTTTAGATCCAGGCTGGTTTAGGGGTCCCACAGCAAGGCTAATGAGAAGAGAAGACACTGAAATGGCAGAGGAAAGGAATAATGGGGAAGTAGCGGAGTTGAGAACATTGGTAGAACAGCAAGCAGAGCAAATGAGGCGGCAGGCCAAAAATATGAACCGTATGATGGGAATGATAGAAGCACTGAATCACCAACCACCACCTGTAATTCCGCCGGTTATGGACCCACCTCTGGGGGGGGGGAGGAGATTGGTTTGATGATCAGGAGGCACAATGGACTGATGCGCTACGGGCCTACAGAGAAAGAGAGAAAGTTGATAAAGAGAGGCTACTGATCGAGAAGATGGATAAGGTGGAAAGGGTAATGCCCAAGGCCCAGGGAGTTGACACTTATTTGCTGGAACTAGAAGGTTTATATGATGTGGTCTGTGAAGTACTGCCTGCCGGATTCAAAATGCCAGTCTTTGACAAGTTTGATGGAATCAAAAAGCCTCAAAGTCATATCTGAATGTGCATAGGCGCCTTTCAGCCAAGTGGTTTGACCACAACCATGATGGCCATCTTGTTCCAGGAAACATTAATCGGAGCCGCACTATCATGGTACCTTACATTAGAGTCAAGCAAGACTCGGATCTGGGAGGAAGTTGTCAAGTCGTTCGTAGCCCAATACGAGTATAATCAAGATATGGACATTACTATCAGAGACCTGGAGACTACCAGACAAAGAAATAAGGAGTCTTTCGCTAAGTACTTGAGTTGTTTGAGAGGGAAGGCGGCTAAAATGGTCCAGAGGCCTACCGAAAAAGAACAAATCCGGATGCTGATGAAGAATCTCCAACCTGTTTACCAAGAGAAAATGAGATTTCAGTCAATCAACACTTTTGCTGAAGTATTTGATGTAGGGACTCGAATCAAAGATGCGATCCAAGAGGGAGTGATAAATAAGGAGGAACAGCCAAATCGGTACCGAAGGCCAAACTATGGGTCCAATGGAGGACAGTTGGTGGGTCACTCTAGCCCCACCGATGTTAATGCACTGAACGGGCCGGAGAGGAAATTTGATAGTACACCAAGGAGAGGGGGGGACAAACCACCAAAAAAATTCTCAAATCTGGGAGTATCACTTACAACTGCTCTCGATAGGCTGTTAGCAAAAGGACATCTCTATCAGTTAGAACCTCGACCTCTATCGAGTCCGCTTCTGCTAGGTTTTCAAGGGGATCTCTTTTGCAAATTTCACCAACAGAAGGGCCACTCAATAGATCGGTGTATAAGATTAGGGCACGAAATCCAAGATCTTATTGATAACAAGGTGATATCGGAACCACCCGCCAGAGCTCCAAATGTCACGAGAAATCCACTACCAAACCACCATGCTGTACCACCACCGCAAGGCCTCTATATATTGGGGATAGAAGAAACCATCTTCGATCTGTCTAGGCTAATCACTAAGGCTAGGACCCCAAGAAGGCCTTATCAACTACTAGAGGATCTGATAATTTGTACTTTGGAGTGTGCTTTGAAGGGACAATCAGTAAGATGGGAAGAGGAAATGGCATAATAGATGGATTGGTGGGTTCAGGAAACTGGCAATATAGATCAGGTAGAGGATGATTTGTGGTACAAGAGTGATGAAAAAGCGGGAACAAAAAATGAGAGTTTAGAAAAAATTTCAGAGGTCGACAATTTATGGATGAGAGAAGAAGTCAGTCATTTGACCCGGTCGGGCAGACACTTCAAGCCGCACGAGCTAGAGGAAGATCACCCGGGGAGGGATCTAGACAAGGGAAAGGGAAAAATGGATGAAGAAGCAGAGGAAGATGGGTCCTGAAACAATTGAAGAAAACTCAAGCTAAGATCACTATTTGGGGTTTGCTGATCGCTTCTAAATGCCACATGCAGGCAGTCTTGGATGCCTAAATTCAGTCGGATGTTTCCATTAACATGACCCCTGAAGATCTTGTAGGGTTAATCAGCAAAATTCCAGCCCTGGCTATCACATTCTCTTCAGATGACGTCCCCCCAGAAGGGCCTATTCATAACAAACCCCTATACGTCACCGTCGAATGCTTGGGAAACACCATACCTGCTTGCTTGATTGACAATGGATTAGCTCTGAACGTATGTCCATTCTGAGCAGCTAAGTGAATGGGTCTGGATGTGTCAACATTCATCCTGTCAGAACAAAGGGTGAGGGCATATGATAATACCCAGAGGACGGTCATGGGAATTGTTTTTCTCAATATCACTGTCAGTCCTGTAAATAAAGAAGCCAAATTCTAGGTCATTGACATTCCCGCTTCCTTCAACCTACTACTATGGAGGCCATGGTTGGACAATTTGGGTGCTACACCGTCGACAATCCATCAGAAGGTTAAATGTGTCTGGGAGAACAAGGTGTGTGATATCCTTGGGGACAGTTGGGCCCGGTTGTCCGAAGCAGCATCAAACGCACCAGTTCTAGAACTTTAATTGCAAAAAGAGGAAGCAGACTTGGGAGGGTTTGAGTTTGTTAACATGATGGAAGGTGAGAAGCCAAGAGAGTTCATGCCGCTTTACTTCAATCAGTATGCAAGCCTATTGGTCGCAGGGACCATGAAGAAAATGGGTTTCTTTCTAGGTATGGGACTGGGGAAGAATCATCAGGGTCTGCCAGAGTTTCCAAAGATCCCTACTTAGACTAACACTCGTGGCCTGGGCTATCAACCATCCAAGAAGGAGCTGAAGGAAAAGAAAAGGGCTGCCGATGCGCCAATGACTCCATACCAGAAAATGCTCAATGGATACTTTGTGAAAGAGGGTGAGAATTTCCCTTTTTGTGGTTTCCCAGAACCATGGGTGGACCAAAAAGACAATAGTCTAAAGCTGGAGTTTGAGATTTTCTTCCCCCTTGAATTCTCTGCGTATAAAGATCCGTACATACAGATGCTTGTTAAGTTAGTTACTACTAAAGATTGGATTGGTGCGTTAGATGGGTCAGTCATGAAAAACCTGCTGGGCAAAAGGAGCATAGAAACTATGAAAACTAGCCATGAAAAGGCCAAAGAAGAATACATTAAGGCTCTGGTTGAGAAGGCAGCAGAGAGTGAGGAAAATTGGGAGGATCAAGATAAGACCAGCGAAGAAGGACCAGGAAAAGAAGAGATGGAAGAAATCATAAAGACGGGGGATCATGAAGAATGCTTCATCACTGACCTGGGAGGAGAAAGCAAAAGGAAATGGGTCTTCGAGTCTAGTAATAGGTATCCCCACACCCAGAGTCTGTAATGGCCCAAATGAGGCGTCTTTCGATTTCCATGTCTGTTGTAAGCGCTCCCAAAAACAAGATCAATGAAAATGTGACTAATTCTGCCTACTTAAATGCGTTTAATGAATGTGATGAATGTAATGATCATGAAATACCCATTGAATTGCAAAATTTAATTGAAAAAGAAAAAGAATCTGCATGTAAAATCAATGAGGACACTCTCTAACAATTAATCTAGGAAATGAAAATAATCTTCAAAATGTCTTTATCGGCTCTACGCTTAGCAATGAAGAAAGCAAAGAATTAATCAAACTATTAAATGAATTCAAAGATGTTTTTTCATGGACTTATAGTGATATGCCAAGCATTGATCCGGAGATAGTTCAACATCATATCCCCCTCTTTCCTAACTCTAAACCAATAAAACAAAAATAAGCCAGAATGGGCACTTAAGGTGAAAGAGGAAGTTGAAAAGAAGTTAGGGGCCGACTTCTTGATGGTCACTGAGTATCCAGAATGGATCGCCAACATCGTACCGGTTCTGAAAAAGGATGGTCATGTTAGGGTTTGCGTTATTTTCTAAAACTTAAACAAAACAAGCCCAAAAGATGATTTTCCTTTACTACATATCGACGTCCTCGTTGATAACACCACCGGGCACGAACTTCTGTCTTTCATGGATGGGTTCTCAGGTTATAACCAAATACTCATGGCACCCGAAGACAGAGAGAAAACCACGTTCATCACGACGTGGGGGACATATTGCTATAGGGTAATGCCATTTGGCCTTAAGAATGCAGGAGCAACTTATCAGCGGGCCGCTGCTATGCTATTGCACGACATGATCCATAAGTACATAGAGGTATATGTGGACGGTATGATTGCAAAATCTAAGGAAAAAAGGGATCACTTGGTGGAGTTAAGAAAATTCTTCGGGGAGGTTGAGGGAATTCAGAATGAGGCTGAACCCGTACAAGTGTACCTTCGGTGTCACCACCAGAAAGCTGTTAGGGTTCCTTATCACTCAGAGGGGAATAGAGGTAGACCCAACCAAAATAAAAGCTATCATCAAAATGTAGCCGCCTAAGAGTGAAAAAGAGCTGAGGGGTTTCCTGGGTAGAATACAGTTCATAAGCTGTTTTATCTCAAAACTCACCCTGACTTGTGACCCATTGTTTAAATTGCTCAAAAAATGAGAGAAGTTCAAATGGGATACCCTGTGTCAACAAGCCCTTGATAAAATCAAAACCTACCTCCAAAACCCACCTGTCCTGTCGCCACCCTTACCCGGGAGGCCTTTATTGCTGTACCTTTCTGTGTCTGAGGATTCGATGGGGTGTATGTTGCCCGAAGAAGGAGAAGAGGGGCGTGTGGAAAAAACCATTTATTATCTGAGCAAGAGAATGAACGGATACGAGTTGAAACACTCACCTTTAGAAAAAGCATGTTGGGCCCTAGTCTGATGTACCTGTCATCTTAGGCACTGCATGTTGGCCTTTCTCGTTATCCTAATCTCCCGAATGGACCCACTCAAATACCTATTCGAAAAACCTGTCTTGACCAGTAGAATTTCTCGTTGGACCATGATGCTGGCCGAATTCGATATCAGATATGGCACTTCTAAATCTGTTAAAGGAAGAGCCGTTGCTGAATACCTAGCCGACCTTGCCATAGAATCTGAGAAGAAAGGGGAGTTCAAGTTTCCCGACGAAGGGGTAATGGAGTTGAAAGTGGATCTGTGGAAGATGTATTTCGATGGAGCCGCCAACCAACTAGGC
This sequence comes from Hydrangea macrophylla, assembly GCA_033977485.1. Taxonomy (NCBI): domain Eukaryota; kingdom Viridiplantae; phylum Streptophyta; class Magnoliopsida; order Cornales; family Hydrangeaceae; genus Hydrangea; species Hydrangea macrophylla. The sequence continues at coordinate 10,204,509 of CM066990.1, read as the reverse complement.
TATAGGGTTGGAATCATCATCGTGGCACCTGATGGAACACCTACCCCGTTGCCCATCAAGCTTAAGTATAAATCAACCAACAACACGGCCGAATATGAGGCTTGCATAGACGGAATAGAGGCGGCATTGGCCATAAAAGTCAAGAAGATTGATATGTTCGGAGATTCCAATTTTATTATATCTCAAGTGCGAGGTGATTGGAGGGTGAAACACAAAAAGTTGAGACCCTACCATGATTATCTGGAGAGCCTGAAGGTACAGTTCAAAAAGATATCATTCTACTACCTCCCCCATGAACAGAACTAGTTAGCCTATTCCCTAGCAACCTTGGCCTCAATGATACAAATCTCTTTGGGAGTCACTATGATACCGTTATCCATAGAAATCAGAAACCAACCTTCGTTCAAAATAATCACAATCATAGAAGAAGGAGGTGAATTACCTTGGTACGTGGATGTTTGGAATTTCATTAAGGAAGGAGAATACCCCAAGGGAGCTTCAGAGAAGGACAGAAAGGCAATCCGAAGGTTCTCTGCCCAATTTGTGATATATGCGGAGAAGTTGTGGAAGAAGTCATATACCGGGTTTAATTTGGAGTGTTTATATGGAAGGGAGGCTAATAGAATGATGGAGGAGATACACGAAGGAGTCTGTGGACCCCACATGAATGGACATCTGCTGGCAAAGAAGATAAAATGGAATCTCTACCTCGTTTAGACCTAGGTAAGCCTAGTACAAAGTCCATCGAGATATCAATCCAAGGCGCACTAGGGATGGGTAGTGGAGTGTATAAACCGTGTGGTTGCACTCGAGATTTTGTTTGCCTACATGTGACACACCTATCACAAATTCTCTCAACATCCCGTTTCATATGTGGCCAATAGAAATGTTCCTGCAAAACAGCTAAAGTTTTGGCAACTCCAAAGTGTTCCATTAACCCTCCACCATCCGATTCCCTCACTAACAAATCTCTCAAAGAATAATTAGGCAAACACAACTTATTCTCTCGAAACAAGAAACCATCATGCCTAAAATACTTCCCACTTGCAATTTTCTCACAAGCTTGATATTCAACACTAAAATCAAGGTCATCAGTATATAACTCTTTAATATGTTCAAACCCAAGCAATTTACCTTCGAGAGTAGAGATTAGGGCATACCTGCGGGAAAGTGCATCTACCACGATGTTTTCCTTACCTTGTTTGTACCGAATGACGTATGAAACATCTCAATGAACTCTACCCACCGTGCGTGTCTCTTGCTCAGCTTGTGTTGGCCCTTCAAATGTTTCAAGGATTCATGATCAGTGTGAATCACAAACTCCTTAGGCCATAGGTAGTGCTGCCATGTCTCTAAAGCTCGAACTAATGCCTACAATTCCTTGTCATAAGTAGGGTAGTTCAAGGCTGCCCCGCTTAATTTCTCACTAAAGTATGCAATTGGTCGTCCTTCTTGCATTAGAACAGCGCCAATCCCTAAACCTGAAGCATCACATTCAATCTCAAACATCTTTGAAAAGTTAGGTAAAGACAATAAGGGTGCATTGGTCAGCTTTTGTTTGATCAACTGAAATGCCTTCTCTTGTTCTTCACACCATTTGAACCCAACATTCTTTTTGATGACTTCAGTGAGTGGTGCGGCTATGCTACTGAAATCTTTCACAAACTGTCGGTAAAAACTAGCAAGTCCATGAAAACTTTGAACATTTCCTACACTTGCGGGACTCGGCCAATCTTGTATGCCCACACTTTCTCTTCATCAACCTGTATACCTTATGCACTAACAAATCCCAGAAATACAAGTTTATCGGTGCAAAAAGTACATTTTTTCAAATTAGCAAATAACTTTTCTTCCCTAAGCACATCTAAAACAGATTTCAAATGTAATTCATGATCAACCAAGTTTTTGCTATAAATGAGGATATCATGAAAGTAGACAACAACAAATTTGCCTATAAATGCACTCAAAATATGGTTCATAAGTCTCATAAAAGTGCTTGGAGCATTAGTCAAACCAAAAGGCATGACTAACAATTCGTACAAACCATATTTTGTTTTAAAGGCAGTTTTCCATTCATCTCCTTCTTTCATTCGAATCTGATGATAACCACTCTTTAAATCAATTTTAGAAAACACACAAGAACCATGCAGCTCATCTAACATATCATCTAAACGAGGGATAGGATGACGATACTTTACCGTTATGTTGTTGATGGCTCGGCAATCAACACACATTCTCCACGTCCCATCCTTCTTAGGTACTAACAATACTGGAACTGCACATGGATTAATACTTTCTCTCACGTACCCCTTTTCCATCAGTTCACTAACCTGCCTTTGAAGTTCCTTCGTCTCCTCTGGATTACTCCTGTAGGCTGGTCGATTTGGAATTGTTGCACCGGGCACGAAATCAATTTGATGCTCAATCCCTCGGATTGGAGGTAAGCCATGGGGTGTTTCCTCTGGAAAGACATCCCCATAATCCTGCAAAAGAGTCACAATAGAACTAGGCAAAGAGGGGTTAAGTTCATTAGTTTTCAAAAAATGCCTCCTTGTATTTAAGTACAAGTATAAGCTGATTTGAAAACAACGCTTTTTTCATCTCACTCGCTTTTGCATAGAAATTCTTTTGTGTTTCCTCTTTTTTCTCTCAATGGCTTCACTTTTCTTTTCTTTTTCTCTCTCAATCTTCTCGATCTCTCTCTTTTTTTCACTCTTTTTCTCTTGATCACTCTCTTTTTGTATTCTCACTTGATCCTCATAAACCTGTTTTGGTGTTAATGGAATAAGAGTGATTGGTTTTTGATTGAGTACAAAGGAGTATTTGTTGGTGAATTCATCATGCTTGACTCGCCGATCGAATTGCCATGGTCGGCCCAACAGTAGATGTCCTGCTTGCATTAGGACTACATCACACAAAACTTCTTCTTCATATTTTTCGACACGGAAAGAAACCATCACCTATTTAGGAACTCTTATTTCTCTAGAATCATTGAGCCATTGCAATTTGTAAGGCGGGGGGTGTGTAATTGTTGGCAGCCCTAATTTCTCCACCATTGTAGTGCTAGCAACATTTATACAACTACCTCCATCAATAATCATACAACACACCTTGTTTTGCACATGGCATCGAGTATGAAAGATATTTTCTCGCTACACCTCTTCCTCTTCTTTAGCTTGCATATTCAAAGCCCTCCTTGTTACCAACAAATCACCATGAACTGCGTACTCCTCACAACCCACATCCTCCAATGGTGGCATGGAGTCGGTATCGCCTTCATCCTCGGTCTCAATTTCACCATCATCTCGCAACACCATAACCCTTTTGTTCGGACATTGGCTCGCTATATGACCCCTACCTTGGCATTTAAAACACTTGATATCACAATTTTGAGTGTTGGAAGAATCAGATTTTCCTTGATTCCCATGGCTAGTCCTTTCTTGCATTTGTTCAGTTTTGGGCTTAGCCGTGACTTGTTTCTCTTCCTTTTGCACAAAACTCGGCGTCCAAGAAGAACTCGAGGTAGGATTACGTCGTGCGTTGCTGCCCCCCCTCTTGAGTTGGCGCTCAATCTTGACAACCATGTGTACCATATCTTCAAGTTCCACATAATGCTGCAATTCTACCAAATTGGCAATTTCTCGGTTCAATCCACCCAAAAACCTAGCCATAGTTGCCTTCCGGTCCTCCTCTACATTTGCTCGGATCATAGCCATTTCCATTTCCTAATAATAATCATCTACACTCCGGGTACCATGTCTAAGGCCTTGCAATTTCTGGTACAACTCCCGGTAGTAATAACTCGACACAAATCGCCTCCTCATTACAGTTTTCATTTCTTCCCAGGTCTCAATAGGTCGATCTCTATTTCTTCTCCTGTTTAACACCAATTGATCCCACTAAACAATAGCATAGTCAGAAAACTCAATGGCTGCAAGTTTGACCTTTTTAAGCTTAGAATAGTTATGATAATCAAACACCAATTCCACCTTCCTTTCCCATTCAAGATAAACCTCCGGATCATTTTTACCTTGAAATGATGGAATCTGCATCTTAATACTACCCAAATTGTTATCTTCTAGATTCCTAGCTTCTCTAAACCGCCCACCATTTTTCCTATTGTTGATAATTGGATCTCGATCATCTTCCTCACCAAACCCTTCCCCAAAGTATTCCTCCTCTTCAACTCCCACTCCCCTCGGATGAAATCTCTCCCTTCTTTGTGCATTAGGAGCAATTCATGGCTGCCCCCGTTGTGTCCCCTCTTCTACCCTATCCAACCTATCATGCAACTGCTCTAGTTCTGCCCTCATCATCCGTCTCATTTCCCCCATTAAAGCTTGGATTTGCAGATTTGGAACAACAAGTTGTTGAACTTCGTCATTTGAGCCTCTTTCTTGATTTTTTTCCATGCTTTCTGCAAGAACGGGTTAGAAAGAAAATTGAACAGATCCTCACTACACTCTCTTACGTGTTTCACTCAAGAATACAATTCACTCAATTTCTCTCGTGTTTTACTCAATAAATTTGGCTTTTATCGCGCTCACCACTCTTTCCTTTTTCCACTCGTAGTAATTCTCACTTGGTTCTTATCGAGCTAATCGAACAAGAGTCAAATTTTCAGTGGCAATTCACAAAGGTTTATACCAAAGGAATTCAGATTTTGAAGCAACGATCTCAGAAAATTAGGTTCCAAAAGCACACGATACCAATTTTTTTCAAAAATTTTCCGCTGTGGAATAAAGTTGGATTTGGACTCCCTAAAACATAAATAATGAGAGCACAAATAAAAAATTTTAAGTCGGGTTTTCGGTACTCTCTTTTTTTTCTTTTTCTTTTTTTCGGATCCTTTCTTTTTGTTTTTGATCCTTAGCTTTCTTTTTTATTTTTTTGATCCTTAGCTTTTCGTTTTTTTTTTTTTTTATCCTTAGCTTTCCTTTTATATATATATATATATATCAAGCACCCGAATATTGACTGAGACACACAAAAACTAAAAAACTAAAATTCGGAAGCAAAGCTAAATTCAGACTCAAATCAAACAAGAAAAGGGAAACTGATATTAGGATTTACTGATCCCAAACAAAAGAAGACTCAAGAAAATTGGCAGTAAATAAATAAAGATAGCAAACCTCACTTAGAGCCAAGCTCTGATACCAACTGATACGAACCTCGTCCACGAAGTGAAGGAACCCGTACGAAATTTGACCCCATATCGGTTCTCTAAGAAAAGGAATGGATGGAATGTGTTGACGCCACAAACATTTGTGAAAGACTGGTTGATAAGTCGAAGGTTGAACGCCACAGATAAATCTTCTAAGTTCAAATAGTTCTAAAAGAACCAAAGAGATTACTCTCACTTTTTATCTCAAAATAGTCTGCCTTTTTCCATTACTAGAAACAGAAATATATAGTGGGTTGGAACATCCCTCCAACCATAAGATTTAAATGCAAAGTTGGTTGGAAAGAAATAAATGCAAGTAGTTGGAACATCCTTCCAACCATAGGATTAAATACCAACTCGCTTGCTTAGCATACCTAATACAAAAGACCACTTTAACTTATCAAAAGGTTGGAAATATACATAAACTCCCAACTAACAGTCATAATGATCAAACTCTCAACTACCAACCAACTTATTTGATGAAATTGGTCCAAATCAGCCCTCATTATTACAAGCATATATTAGGTTAATGAATTCTTTTCCCCTATTTGGGCCACTCTTGAAAATCATAGATTCAGCCCAACTTTCTCGGATCAGCCCAATAAGTGCTTCTTTGAACCTTTTAGCCCTTGCCCTTGTGATTGGCCCAACTAAAATATGTAATGGATCCTTTAGTGCCCCTTGTTCCGTATCAGGAGTGAGTGTCTTATATAGAGGGAGGGTGAGGAAAATTTGGTTATGTGTGGTTGGAACATTACAAGGTATACATGTATGTGTGTGTGTGTGTCTCCAAGGGTAGATTGTGGGAGCACAAGGTGGTAGTGGTATGGGTCCCACTCTCGGGTTGTGCATAGGGATGTGCACTTGAGTCCCAAAGTATGCACAAGACTATGAAAGTGAACACGTGGAGAAGAAGATGCATGTACAGGGCTGTGTACAGGCTTAAGTTCAAGTCTATCTATGAATTCTTAATGGAACCTAAAACGTTGAGATTATGACTTATTTAAATAGGCACTAGATTCGAATCAAGTCGTCAAGACGATTGCTAAGGATCCTGATAAGGATTCCTAACTACGGTCATCCTAATGGACCTTTTGTAACCGTGCTATCGTGACGTCACTATTCTTAAATTCCTATGTCGAATTTCTAGAAAATTCTGGGTGCTACATCTCTACCCACCTTATTAGAGGATTTTGTCCTCGAAATCCAAAGATTGCTAGGTCTCAAAAAGTACAAGGTTCTAATCTCATCTCAGACTCTAAGGTTGTGAGGTTTTCATCAGTTGATTCATCACCATATAAGATTCAAAGTTCTGGCATAGGGCATGGTACCTTCGGTCTTCCATTCTGTTCAGTGCTGGGATTGATTCACTGATCTGCAAGTTCTCTTCCTAGATCTTTGTGGTGGTGGAGCATTGTCCTGATTCTTGTTCGGGGCAATCTTTGCGTACATGTCCAGCCTTTCCATAATTGAAACACCGCACCTGTTGCCCTATGAGTTGTTTTGGTGCTGTGCATTCTTTGGAGTGTTGTCCAGATGTTCCGTAGTTATAGCAGATATCAAGTTGTTTTGCGTGTATCTGAACGGCTGTCTGACTAATTTTTCTGTCATTGCTTCTCTGCCTCTTGCTATAGTTCTGGATGTGTTCAGAGTTTCCTCTGGTGATTACAGACTGCATTCGAGTGGTTGCCCGTGACACTTGATTGCCTCTTCGACTTCCTCCTGGGTTGGTTGCCTGGAACCAATTATCTTTTCCTCTTTGTTGGTGGCTTTCTAGTTTCTTGCTGTTCAGGGCTATGTTCTCCAGTTGTGTGGCTAATTCGACCATTTCTTCGAATGGTTGGTTAAGGTATCCTACTACTATCTTTTGAATGTCTGAGTTAAGTATCTACCGTGTAAGGAGCAAATCGCGATAGTCTCTCAAATTTTGCTGTATATTCTTGTACTGTCATGTTGCCTTGAACTAGTTCTATGAATTCCTTTTTCTTCTTGTTTCTTTCCGTCCTTGGGAAGTACTTTGCTAGGAATTTCATTTTGAATGCTTCCCATGTCATTCTCCTTGCAACATCTTCGCCCACTATAGCTTCGACAGATTCCCACCAGTCTGCTGCCGAATACGTCAATTAAAAAGCAGCCAAGCAGTCTGCTAGGAATTTCATTTTGAATGCTTCCCATGTCATTCTCCTTGCAACATCTTCGCCCACTATAGCTTCGACAGATTCCCACCAGTCTGCTGCCGAATACGTCAATTAAAAAGCAGCCAAGCATCTTTTCTCCGTCTCGTTGCATTCAAGGGCTTGAAACATTCGTTCTATATCACGAAGCCATTACTCAGCTTCCCATGCTTCTGTCATTCCAGTGAAAGTTCCTGGTTTAAGTGCTCGAAATCTCTCAAGCAGTTTATCTCTTGTCTGACGAGCATTTCTGTTGTTGATGACGCGATCTAGGTGATCACTTGCTTGCTCTACACGTCGAACAAGAGCTCCTATCAATCATGTTGGATCCACTGCTGGAGGTATCACATTCATTGGTACGTTGGGTGGATTCTGAACATTTTGGTTTTTCCTAACCATGGTGTATGTTTACAAGAGTTATACCTACGAGTTGGTACCTAATATGTCAATGCTTTATCTTATCTCATATAATCACATGACAAGTAATAGTAACAGTCAATCAAGTCAACAGAGAATCTTAACATATAACGGTCGTCACAACTACTACTAGGTCAAGGGTATGGCATTCCTATCCTTGGTCTTTCTAGACTCTAGGCTAAGCTGACTATTCCGAGATCCATCTCAGGAAATTCATCAGTGCCTAAACATCTATCGATCAATGGTCCATCCTATATTCTTATTAGTAATAACCGTATGAGATGTAAGATTAGCAAGTCATTAAAAGCAAGAATTCGTCTCACCCATACAATTATATTTAAGTTAAGTCGCAAGCAGACTATTACTAATCAAAAGATAACAAGGTACAATAGAAGTACGAATACTAGTTCTACTAGTCCGGAATACATCAAAAGAAGTGGAACAAAATAAGATGAACTAACTGAGGGTCCAATCTCCATCTCTCTCGACATCAGAGTCCGATATCACCTCTCTTAAGTCACTAGATGGTGGAAAGTCAATCGGAGGGATACCTATAAATGCATCCCAGGCTGGCTCCAGGGGCCAATCAGGGTCCTTTATCATCTTAAGCTCTGCTAGTAGGTCTTCATCTTGGTCATCATCTGAGTCATCATCAAAACCTGCAGGGGTAACAAAATGTACTATGTCCTCTTAAGGCTAGTCCTGGTCATGGATCGCAAGGTTTCCAAGGGCATGAGAGACCTCCTCCATCTCAGTAGACAGCAAGCGTGGTGCCACTACTCTATGATATGCTAACTCTGGAACAGGTCTCTCACGGAAGAAGCAACGTGTCCACTTCCTTATACTCTGCCAAACTCTATGTCTGATGGTGGTGCTAACAAGACCAAATCCTCGAGAAGCAACATGTCTCTCCAAGGTAACTCTGTACTGTCCATCCGCAGCATTGTACTCTATCTGGTGCTCCATGCTAGCCTTCCCAACACAGAAAACTAACTTAGTACTGATGCTAATCAAAGAAATATCTTAAAATTTCATAGTGATAAGGGGTACCCTTCTTAATTCTTTCTAAACCCTGAGTTATTTCCAACTGTTCCAGGTCTGACTCCCTGAACCTACATTAGTTCCTAATTCTATATTTTACACTTGTGGCTTGTATGGCTCAACTCGTTGTGGGGATCTATTAGTCATTCTTATAGACTAAGAGTATATAAGCTTAAATAAATTACTGGGATGAATAAAACTAATTATAAGCAAGCAGTACATCCATGTGAAACTATATAAGTCAGGCTAAAGATAATCTCCTTAGATAGCTTTAAATATAGTGCAGCATAGTTAAAAAAACATTTACATCAGAGAGTGCGTACACTAAATAGGTACATAGTAGGGAATAGTGCCAAAAATAGATACATGAAAAGGCGTACATGTTACTACAACTACGTGTTACATACCTGAGTACAGCTATATACACAAAAGATAGACTACTAGTCCTATTACAATAGAGCTCTAGGGCCTGGGAATTCCTATCCCAAAAGTCCTTCAATCATCCTGGTCCTTGACCTTTGGCCCTCCCTTCTCAGCTATGTCTCTCTTGGGTGGTTCCTCGCCCACATTCTCAGTTGGGTCAACATTGACTGCAGAATCAGCATCCTCCACGAAATTGATGTCCTTTACCGTAACCTCTCCATCATCATCCTCCTCCCTATCAGTCCCCATGACTGACTCAGCGGTTAAGGGTGCATCAGCTATGGACTCCTCTTGTACTGGGGGTGGCATAGCAAGAGGTGGTCTTACGGGTCATGGTGGGGGTGTCAGCTTAACTCGAAAAGTCATGATTCGGAGGGTATAGCAGTCCTGAGTCATCTCAGCTGCTTCCTGATGAACAAGTCTACGGGTGCTTTCTCAGTAATGTGCCTCTCTCTGCAGGATCTCTGGGTCCTCAATTCCCAATATATGTACATCATGCCACATGTTTTCCTCCAAATGCTGCTGGGTACTCTATCAAATCCTTTGCCGGTACAACACTGGGTCCGCAGGCTCTATACGATCTGGGTATACCCAATGTCCTCCAAATCCATCTTGGACATAAAAGGGTTCCATGCTAACCTATCCAATATAAACTATCATAAGGTTAGTATCTTCATAAGTGGGGAAAAGATCTAATGGTTTATAACTTAAAGTGCATAGGACAAACGGTAAATGCCTAAACCTAGGCTCTGATACCACTAAAACCCTGTCATGCCCCGGAGTAAGCCAAAAATAGGGAAAATAAAAATTTTCCTTTATGGGTCCGTAGACACGTGACTAGTTTGTTAACCATCTTGTCCTTCTAACTCTGCACCGTGCAATCATAAGGGAAATTCTAGAGCATAAGCATGACCTAAACTTATCAGAGTATAAATACAGCAACGGAAATTAAACAAGAGTCACAATAACTTCAATCCTAATACAAGAGGCTATACTAAACAATTTATATAAGCTTAAAAACTTGAGAAACTGTCTATCAGATCTTCGGCAAGGCTTTAATTCCCTTGGCTCCACGGCACTGCATCCTGAACTCTTCTATCTATCTTCAAACCTGCAACACTCTGGGCATACGAATTCCCAGGGTGTAACATGCCATCAGCCTTGGAACAAGGCTGAGTGAGAGTCTCAACCGCACAATAATCAATAAATACAAAACATCTCTCGACTCACGTCATAGTTTAGTATCTTTATGTATGGTTAATCTCTTATCAACAGACGCATTCTCACCACGGACATAGTAGATGTCTCAATAAGACAGATAGACATATAAATATAACATCCTAGAATACATTCTCCTTATTATATCCTCGTGCATGCAAATGCATGACCAATGCGACTTACTCCCAACTCTTACTTTTCAAAACAGATACTTTTCAAAACCATTTCATTTTAAAACCAAAACTTTCCAAAACCAAATCATTTCGAACCAAACCCTTTTATTCATCAACTCAATCTCGTCATTCACTTTCTCTTTCTTATCCACTTGGCAACACGTGGTATATCAAGGATCATAACATGCTATAACAACCGATTCATACTTATTCCCTTGATAGGTCGTCGGACGTCTTCACGGTGCACACTACCTGTAAACAATAGAACTGGCACATGGGATGTCTTCAACTATGTGTATACAATCACCGGTCATCTATACGGCTGAGAAGCATATTAGAGCACTAGCCGGACGTCTTCAACGATACATGGGACGTCTTCAACCATGTATGCGCATCACCGAACGTCTTCAACGGTGAGAGGCGCGCTAGGAACCCTAACCATCCACGTCCACCCGGCTCGTCAGCCGTTGATCCATAGGATCTAGCAATCACATCTCTTTCACATACACATACCTCATCTCATTCACATTCTTATCAAACACATCTTTTTCTCACACAACACATACTGACACATGTCATGAAATGCACATGTGTCCACTATCAATACTCAGATGCAAATCTACTTTTATTCCTCTTTATTATTAACGTGGTATGTGTTATCTATTCCAGTCAACAACATCGTAAAACGTGCATTTAACAGATAGCAGTAGAAACGTAATATATAGAACATGGATTTGATACCAATAATCATATAGATAAATACTCTTAACATGCTAACGTATGCGATAGCACTAAAATAATATGCTTTGCATAGTCTTATAATTAATAGAATATATGTAGCATGATAAATCAACATATTACTTATACAAAACCTCATACAGGTAGCTTTAAAACATCTTATATTAATCTTATTAGGATTAGAGTGAGGTTAGGAAACTCACCTCGGGTCACCGATCCTCGAAAAGTAGATAATCGTCAAGTTCTACAATAATAAACGGAATACACAGTAATAATGTATGAGTACAACTATAGGGGCAAAATGATAATTTTACCAAATGAGGTTAAAAACCTCAAGGTAGTGATCTACATGTCATTCTAAGTCTAATGCCATTGACTAGACTCAAATCGGAGTCCGTCGCGTTTCACGAGGTAATATGCAGGGCTTATTGCACTAATGCAGGCCCTAAAAGATAGGCTGTATTTTCGACCGAGTCAAAAAGTCACTAAACTTTAAGGAAAAGTTCTAGACATTATTCTACGACTCAGGGAACTGACCGCGTAATTTTTGCAGTACTAGATTATTTATTATGAATTATCGAAGATAACATATACCCGAAAATACCCGAAAAGGGATTTGAATACATAAATATACCTATACTGGAAAATCAGTACTTGGAAGTATTTTTATTAAATACTAGATATTAAAATACACTACTAGTATTTATCTCATAATTTTCGGAGCTCGTTTGATATTTTTAATAATTAATATACTCATAAAAGAGCTTCTTAATAATTATTAAAAATACTAGACTATAATATTATAGCTTTATAATATATATTATATAATAAAATAGTCCCAGGGTCATTACCCAAATTTTCTAGAATTTATAAATATATATAGGTTTTTAAACACCATTTAAATACCCTTAAAACTAATTATATTATACTTATAAATTACCATATAATTAATAATTATATTATTACCATATTATAATTATACTTAGTATATCAAAAATATTATATAATAATATTCCATAAAGTAAATGTACTAATAATACATTTTAATACATTTATAATGATTAAAATTATTTAAAATCTATAAATACTAATAATAATAATAATAATAATAATAATAATGATAATAATAATTGACAGACCCGACGGGTCAACCCGAACTGACCTGGTCTAAATGGACTATCCATTTATACTCCCAGAGAAACCCAAACGCGTGACCCGCTGTGTCAAACCCGACCCAAGAAAACCTAAACGGGCTACCCAGATACACACTCACACAAACCCAACCCGAGAACCCATTTGGGTTGAACCAACCCGAACTCGAGACCCATACTCACTTACTACCTGACCCAACCCAACTACCCTTACCTAAACCTGACCCAAACCCATTCCTACTCACAACACAGCCCAACCCGTTGACCCGCACCTGAACCAAGCTTGACCCAAACCCTAATCCATCTATAGACTCATCACGACCCGGACTAAATACCCAAACTCGCCCCGCCCCACGGGTTTTTAAAACTCGATCCAAGCCCAGACACTTACCCACTTATACATACAGACTGACCCGCACCCAGACCCGACCCTAGCCTAGTTGTTATAACCCGAAACGCAAACGGGTTTCTTCTTCTTCTCCGGCGATCCCGACGCCACCGGTGACCCGCGATTCGCCGAAAAACTCTCTCTCCGCATAACTCACTCATCCTTCCATAGAAATCAATGAAACCAACGGCAAAATGATTGATTCTCTCTCCTCTATCACATACTCTGAGCACTGACCTTAGTTTTCTCATTTGTTGTACGAACCATGAGATTATTCTTTTAGCCATTAAAAAGAATAATGGCCTGCATGCATGTCTAAACCTATACAAAATCAAGAACTGTTCTAAGGGGCTGTTCCTGGGGCCATGAGGGTCACAATGGTGCTATAAAAAGGGGCTTTGGTTATGGTTTCAAAATCAAGCCCCATTATGGAGCTTCAATGGCCACCGGAGCTCACAGAGAGCCTTAGGCTCTGTTTGGCGGTATACATGTGATCCTAAGAGTGTCTAAGTGACATGCATGTGCCCAGAATGAAAAATGGGGTGTGTGGTTTACCTCAGGGGGTCTCGGTTCCTCTCTAACGCCTCTAATCAACTTCTTCTTCCTCCTCTTCTTCGTTTTGCTTCTCCTTCTTCTTCTGAGCATGGGTGTGTGTGTGATACACTATGAGACAGATATGGGGGTGTTGTGTGTATACAAAAAGTATGGGTGTATGGTGTTTACGGGTATAAGTGTGGGGGGAAAAATAATCAATCCTCTCAAGCTCTCTCTTTCGTTTTCTCTATGTAGCAGTCCATTTGGGCAGCTTGTGGGGTATGAGTTGCTGAATAGCAGAGGTTAAATTGGGGGGGGTGAGTGTCTTAGATAGAGGGAGGGGTGAGGGGAATTTGGTTGTGTGGTTGGAACATTACAAGGTATACATGTATGTGTATGTGTGTGTCTCCAAGGGTAGATTGTGGGAGCACAAGGTAGTAGTGGTCTGGGTCCCACTCTCGGGTCGTGCATAGGGATATGCACCTAAGTCCCAAAGTATGCACTAGACTATGAAAGTGAACACATGTAGAAGAAGATGCATGTACAGGGCTGTGTACAGGCTTAAGTTCAAGTCTGTCTATGAATTCTTAATGGAACTTAAAACGTTGAGATTATGACTTATTTAAATAGGCACTAGATTCGAATCAAGTCGTCAAGACGATTGCTAAGGATCCTGATAAGGATTCCTAACTACGGTCATCCTAATAGACCTTCTGTAACCATGCTATGGTGATGTCACTATTCTTATATTCCTACGTGGAATTTCTAAAAAATTCTTGGTGCTACAAAACTGGGTCTGGCCATACATTATTAAGATTCTCCTTTCTAGAGGAGCAGCTTATCTTATGGACCTGGACGGGGTTGAATTTAAACAACCAATTAACCTCGAACGCCTCAAAAAATATTTTGCTTGAAGCCTTATTTTTTTTTCAAAACCTCCTACCTTGATGAACTACGCTCGACCTAATTCCCACTAGGATATACATAGGCAACCAGCTCGGTTCAGTCATTAATAAATCACCCGAGTGGCACTTTTAGTTAAGCCTTAAATCGAACTACTGCGGACCTGATACCGATTCGGGGATAAGTAGGCGGGTTCTCAAAAGCCCTCGGTCTATGAGAAACCCAAAAGAAAATCCCTATGCCAAACTAGGGGCAAACGGGAGTTTGCTCAGAATCATTCCAAAGCCCCAAAACTAGGGGCAAACTTCGTTTGCTAAACCAAAAAGAACCCAGATAATATCTGAACCCGTCTCTGGATCTCCTGGTCATCAAAATAAGTACTATAAAAGAACAAATGAGAATTCATGGTATATGATGATTAAAGCTTTAAGTAAAGATTCAAAGCAAAGTAACCAAAGCCAAGAAGAGATTTTGAAAGGGGGGGATTTTTATAACTTAAAGATAAACTGAAAGAGTGAACACGTTGATTGAACATGCCGAAACATTCTTTTCAAACATAAAACATTTAGAGGTGCAAGAAAGTAGACAGGATTAGTCAAAAATTTTGTAAAGTAAAACTTTGTCCCGTCTTGCTTTATACATGTCTATGGAGTCTGTCTCTCAACCAAGGTCTAAATCTGCAAGAGGTACTCGGCAGTAGGTATGACCAAAGCAGGAATCCTCCGAAAGGGAGCAGCTACCCTGTCATGCCAAGCCTCGACAAAAGCCTTCACAATAGAGGAACGCATGATCGAACTCCTCGTAAAGTCAGTAGCAATATCCCCAGTAATGTCTTAAAGAAGTCCAAACTGACAAACCACTCGACCGGGAATGTAGAAGGTAGTAGCGTATAGACCAGGCAACCAAATACCGAGCCTCCCAGGAAGCCGCACAGCGACAGAGCGGTAAGCCCAAGTCCGGTAAGCCCAGCAAATGTCGCCTAAAGAGAGGCCTTGGAGTCAATCAAGCCAAGCATCGTCAGAATAGAATAAGTGATGAAATCTCATGCAGTCATAAGGAAGCAGCTCCCAGAGGTGTGAAGGATGCATAAATAGGTCCAAGCATTCCATGAGCCAAATCTGTAAGACAAAAGGGGCTCCCTCAGATAACATAGCCCCATCAGTGTGAGCACTATCCAAGCCTATCAAGGTCTCACCGAGAACTAGCATGATGGCACTTTTCATCTCTCACAGACCACAAACAATGGCTATGAGAATATCGGAAGATGACTGGAAGAGAAAGTAAGAGAGCATGGCAATCGATAGTGCACTATGCCAAATAATCTAATATCCACCGTCATAAGGATCTCCCATGGGAGCATAAACCGAGGAAAGTTGCTCAAAGTCGATATATCCATCATGAACAAAAGAGCTCGCAGCACTCCGTAATGTATGGAGCAGGATAGCCAAATCTTGAACATAGCCCACCTGCATCGGTGGAACCACCAGATCCGCAAAAGGGTCGGTATGAAGTATAGCACTGAACTCTTCGAATAAATGGCAGACCTCATGGGAACCAAAGTGGAAGACATAAAAGGAGGGATCCCTCATCAATGATATTCAAAAACATTCGTCAAAAGAGAAGAGGTCGTTCAATCTGAAACACTCAAAATTTAGCCTATCAATGCCGAAGAGAGCATCCATCCATGGGAAGAGGATTTGAGAGCTAATGGTGGCCATTTTGGGAAGAAGTGAAGAGGAGAGAAGAATGTTTTGCGGAGTATTGGGGGAAGAAAGTGGAATAAATAGGAGAATAAAGCTGCCTACCTACCCGCAACAGTCAATAAAGCAGAACGACACTCAACGAAGTGCCGCGCGGCAGTCCGCGAACGCCATTGCGACATTCACTGACTGTCATTGCGGCATTCACTGAGTGCCGCAAAGGCCTAACCGAGTGTCATTTGGAGTTTTATTTTGGCAAGGGTTTGGTTGTAATATTTTCAACCCACTTGCAGACAGAGTATATAAGCGTGGACATCATGCATCACGTATAAGCGAGACCAAGCCATGGTTGCATGCATCCATCCATTCATTCATTCATTCATTCATTTTAAACAAATAAAGTAGATGGAAGCATCCAAGGTTAAAATAGAAGGACCAAGCTATGGTCACACATACAGTGAGTAATAGTAAAAGCAGAAAAGATAAAAATAGTCATAAAGCATACAAGTGCAGTAAATAAAAGATATGCGGATGCCTATCCTACTGGCAATCCTAGAGCTATCATCAAAATAGGTGTATGTGTGTGTGTGTGTAATACAGTCATCCCAGTGTATGTGTATCCTCATGAATACTCAAAATATAAAGTGAAAGAAAGAGAAGAGCACTCCCAGCCCCGGCCGCGGCCCCGAGCCTGGAGTGTGACACGTCGAAGAGGCTGCTCCTCCGAATCTGTGCCGCCCTCGCCGCCATCACCTCTGGCTCTCCCTCTACCTCTGCCGCTACCACTGCCACTACCTCCATCTCCACCTCGCCCAGCACCTCCATAATCTCCACCAGGATCTATCCCAAACTGTCGAAGCCACTGCTCAAGCATCATCACTTGCTGGGTCAGCTTCCTGACCTCACCATCCTAAATAAAAGAAAAGTGAGTGACAAAGTCTATTTTAAATAAATTTGAAAAAGTGCGAACAAAGGGAGTCAACTCGACTTACCCTGGCTCTTTCCTGAGCCTCGGCAAGCACCTGTGCCCCATCAGCCTAAGCCAGAAAGATCAATGAAAAGGGATTAAAAGAAGCAGAATGAGGATTTAAGAATCAGAAATAGGGTCAGATAAGCTTACCCTCCACTCCCGGCCATGTATCCAGTCTCTGATGCTATGAGCATAAAGCTAGTCCTCCCCCACAAAGTCTTGCGGTACATGATCATACTGGAGCAGAATGATGGCCCGAAGGATACCGGTGGACCTCAATCACGACCTGCTTACCATAGGAAACGATCCTGATACTCCAATCCCAAGGCGGCAAAGCTGGGGTCTGAGTCGCGGCAGGAACAGGTTGCAAGCAAAAGAAATGAATTCAAAAAGAAAACATATGAGAACTCAAAAAAAAAAAAAGCAAGCAAAGAAAAAGACTCACCTGAGTCACTTCCATCAAGGGGATATTCCTCATCAGCTTCGTAGCACGGAAAGCTGCGTATCCATCTGGAGACTCCACGAGTGCCTAAATCGAAACTCCCTCAAAAACAGCCATAAGCTGGGTGCCCTGGAGCGTATCCATGGCCCTCATGTAAGCAGGAGGGGGATGTGGCACAAAATAGTCAAGAGCCATTAGTGACTGCCTGATCACTCTCTCGCCTAAGTACCACTCCCTAACCTCGGGGCCGTCCAATAGATTCCTCTGCGGGTTGTACCCACCCGACCGTCGTATCCCATCTAGAGCCTCAGGAAGAACGTCCTTCCAGGGCTGCCACTCCACATGCTGCACCTGTAGAGTCTTTAGGAAGTTCTTAAATGAGATAAAATTATGGGTCCCAGTCTTCTGCCCCACTCGGTCCTTCGCCCACTTCAGTCCCTGGGGCATGATGAGGGTGTCCACTGGTCGTGTATTGGGTGACATCATATGAAGATACTCGTGAGACCAAATCTGCAATAAAAGAGAGAGAGAAGGGTAAGGGTCACAGTCTTTTAAAAGTTGATTGAAAGGAAAATAAAAATATGATAATAATAAAAAAAAGAAGAAAATAAGAATGTACCTCCCATGCCCTCCAGAAGTCGGCAGTGGAGGCTGAGCGATCCCGAGATATCTCTCCCATGTGCCTATACAAGATGGCTAACCCAACACCAGACTAATCGTACTAGTAAATCTGGTCTATGTACTCCAAAGACCACACCAGCGCCACGGAGATTCGATCTCCCTTGGTGCTCAATAGAGAGCACCCCAATATGTCCATCAAGAAGGTAGAAAAGGGTAGAAAAATCAGTGACAATGTTCTTCTGGCCCAGGACCTTATGAGAGACTATCATAAGCCTTCTGGCCATCCTAAAGCTGCGGCAAAGGTGGACATTATGAAAGCTTATGATAGTGTGAGTTGGGAGTTTTTACTTGATCTCCTTGATATTCTAGGTTTTCCGCCTAGGATAAAAGGGTAGATTAGAGCCTGTATTACCAGCCCTAAGTACTCTATTAACTTTAATGGGGAATCTGTAGGGTACTTTGAGGGTGCTAAAGGTCTTAGGCAAGGTGATCCTATGTCACCCTACCTCTTTGTTCTTGTCATGGATACTCTTAGCCAATTGATTAAGCATAACATCCACCAAGCTTCTAATTTTAAATACCATTGGAGATGTGATAAACTCAAAATCTCCCACCTTTGTTTTGCTGATGACCTTATTTTATTTTTCAATGGTGATGTGAATTCTGCGTCAGTTATGAAAAAATCCTTAGAGCAATTTTATAACTTTACTGGTATGAAGGCTAATGATAACAAAAGCAGTTTATTTATTGCAGGAATGGAGGAAAGCACGTCTAATGATATATGTCGATGTCTCCCGTTTACCCTTGGTTCCCTCCCAATGAAGTCCCTAGGTGTTCCGTTGATCACCACTAGACTAAAGAAGGGAGACTGTGATGATCTCATCCAGAAAATCACCTCTAGAATCACTTCTTGGCCGTTTAAATTTCTTTCTTATGCTGGCAGGCTTCAACTTATCCAATCGGTCCTTGGAGGGATACAAAACTATTGGGCCGCCATGTTTATTCTTCCTGAAAGTGTTCTTAAGCATATTGAGAGTTTAATGTGTAGATTCCTTTGGACCGGAGGAACTGATAAGGCACATAGTGCTAAAGTTGCTTGGGATTTAGTCTGTAGACCTAATAAGGAAGGGGGTCTTGGTCTTAAAAATCTTACTCAATTGAACTCTATTTTAAACCTTAAACATATCTAGGCTATTTTTACTTCTAAAACCAAGTCTATTTGGGTGGACTGGATACATTCTTACATGTTGAAAGGAAAAAGTTTTTGGGAAGTCAAGCCCCCATCCCAATGCTCCTAGTATTGGCGAAAGCTCCTTAAACTTAGATCTATGGCTAGACCAATGCTTAAGCATAGGATTGGTAATGGGTGTGGCACCTTTCTTTGGCATGATAACTGGCATCCTATGGGTCCTATTTTGGACAGTGTTGGAAGACGTGTCCAATATGATGTTGCAATCCCTTTAAATGCCAAAGTTTCTGATGTAATTAATGGTAGTGAATGGAATTGGCCTCTTACAAACACTCTTGAATTAATGGATATTAGAGGCCAATTACATTCCTTGCCTCTCCCTACTACCACTAGTGATGTGATTCAATGGTTACCCTCCCCAAGTAATGTGTTCTCTTCTGTCAACACTTGGGATTATGTTAGAACTCACTATCCCAAAGTTCCTTGGTATGGCCTCACACGGTTCCCAGGTTATATACCTCAATATAGTTTTATTATGTGGTTGGCTATTCTTCATAGATTATCCACTCATGATAGAATTTATACTTACACACCAGGACCTCTTGCTTGTGTTTTTTGTCACAAAGCTTCGGAATCGCATGACCATTTATTCTTTAATTGCTCATATACTTCTTATGTGTGGCAGGGAATTCTTAACAGGTTGGAAATCTCTTATTTTGCCCCCTCTTGGGATGATCTTGTGGCCTGGGCAGCGAACAAGTGGAAAGGGAAGACTCCAAGGCAGGTTGTTCCTAAAATGTGCATTGGTTTGGTTGTGTATAGCCTTTAGAAAGAAAGGAATGCTCGTAGTTTCAAACTAGAAGTGAAGCCTAAGGAAAGAGTGTTACAAGACATCTGTCTCCAAATTTCCTTACAGATTCAAACTACATGGAAGAACGATCCCCATCTTCCTCAGTTCATTGAAAGATGAGTCATTACTACATAATTTGGGCGTTTTGCTTTGGTCCTCATGTTTTGATTGGCTTGACCTTGCCTTAATGTTTTCTTGAGTTTTGTTTATTTTGTGAAGTTTTGTTAGTTTGCTTTGTGCTTTTGGTTGTTAGGATGGGCCTCACTCTGGGTCCTTGGTTTTTGTGTTTTCCTATCCTTTGTTGCATTGTCTGGATGCATTTTCTTTTTTTGTGCTGATTGTATATCCTGAGGTATGCCCCTTGTACTTTTGTACAGTGCCGTTTGGCTTTTTTTTTTTGTTAAATTAACCTTTTTCCGAAAGAAGCCCAGAGCCATCTGCTTATCAGTGAAGCCCTGCTGACCCCTGAATGTGTCCATAAACCACTTGTCCGTGACCAAGGGCTCCTCCGGGACTGCTCCGAGTAACACCTGTACCTGATCCCACTCAGTAACTGTGTCCAGATACCGTAAGAGCTCTCCTCCGAATGGGATCCCCTCAATCATGCTAAAGTCTAGGGGAGTCATCGTCATCTCTTTGAAGTCAAAGTGGAAGGTGTTGGTGGTATCCCACCACCTCTCCACTAGTGCATGGATCTGTCGCAGGTCATTGGAGCACTTCGTCAATAGTTTGACGAAGTCTCTGAAACCTGCAGCCCTGACAAATCCCTGCACCGTTTTGTTCAGCTCCCCGAACCAAGCAAAGCCATGAGCCAGGCTACCGTGCCCTTTCAACACGTCCTTCGGAAGCTGCAAAAGTTGAAAGATTCAAGATCATTGAAAAGAAGAAGCGATGATAATAAAAGAGGGGATAAAAGAAAAGAGAGTTTAGAGCACTCGCGAAAATTTCATAAGCACAAGCATTTTTATTCTCCATATTCATGAAAGTTGTAGTCGTCATTCGCAAGATTATGAAAATAATAATAAAAAAGAGAAGAAAGAAAAGAAGTGAGTTGAAATGTTGAAAGAATAAAGATGAGCGTTTGGAACGGTTGGGAAAGTCCACAAATATAGAATTCACATTCATAAGGGTTTTATTGACATGCATAAGATTCACGAGGTTTCAAAAAATTCAAAAAAAAGGGGCATTGGTTAGAAATATAAATGAATAAAATGCCAATCAGGATACCCAGGAAATTCCGTAAGCGTGACATACTCATTCATACAAAGTTTAGCATGAAAAATTCTTCTGTCATGTACCCATTCATAAAGTTCATAGGAAGTAAGACAAAGAATACAAAAATTTTTGAGCATTTATTAAGCCCTTGAACGCTTGAGAGCGCTACAAGCATAGCATTTCGATTAGAAATTAGGCATTTGAAGTTGTATTGATTACACATTGCATTCATAAAGTTCATACGGCATAGAAATTACAAGAGGAGAAAAGAGAGGGGCGCATTTACCTCGTGCTTGAATGCACGGGCAGACAAATGCTCATCCGGATCCCAGAGCAAGAATGTGGGGGGGGGGGGGGTGGCTCGATACTTCGCCTTCTTCCTATTGCCCGAACAGCTCTCCATGATTTGTCAAAGAAAAAAAGGAATTCGTGGTTAGATTCATGAAAAATTTAGAAAAACAATAAAAATAATGAGAATGATATAAATTTTGATCGAGCAGAACTAACCTGTGAGTACCGGAGATCAATACAAAAGAAAAGAGAGGATGGGGGAAAATTTCTCCAGAGAGGATTTGGTTTGGAAAGGTTTTGGGAGAATGAAATGAAATGAAATAAACTCTGCATATAAGCTTCTGCCGCTCAAACGTGGCACTCGGTATTCGTACGCGTCACTCAGTGAAGTGTCGTGCAGCACTCCCTGAATACCGCAGCAGCATTCCATGAGTGTCGCGTGGTAGTCACAGACTACCGCAAAATCCAGCGTGTGCCGCGTTTGAGGCGGTTGTCAGACCCTTCATTTTCCCCCCAAAATTCAAATTAGGTCCCGAAAATTGAATTTAAACCCCTAAAAATTTGCCCCCATTATGCTCTTGACCCCCAGAGATGGTTTTTAGGACCAAATTTATTCTCGATTTCACGAAGTTGAAATAAATTTGAGTCTGTGGGCTCCAAATTTTGAAGATTGAAATAATTTGAGTCTGTGGACTCCAAATTTTGAAAGTTTGAAATGAATTTGAGTCTGTGGAGTCCAAAATTTTGAATTAAATTAAATTTGAGTCTGTAGGCTTCGAGTTTTGAATCAAATTAAATTTGAGTTTGTCGACTCCAAATTTTGAATTGAATTGAAAACGAGTCTGTTGACTCCAAAAATTCTGAATTAAATTGAATTTGAGTCTGTGGGCTCCGAGTTACGAAAGGTTGAATTGAATTTGAGTCTGTCCGACCCTTGATTCATCTGAATATGGTTGCCCCGCTTTTTTAGAGTGTAACGGATTTGCACTCTCAGTTCTCGCAACAGATTTACGTTAACCTTCACCTTGGGAGTATAACAGATTTATATTCTCGATTCTCTTAACGGATTTACGTTGATCCTTTAGAGTGTAACTGATTTGCACTCTCGGTTCTCGCAACAGATTTACGTTAACCTACGTCTTGGGAATATAACTGATTTATATTCTCGATCCTCGTAACAGATTTATGTTGATCCTTTGGAGTGAAATGGATTTGCACTCTCGGTTCTCGCAACAAATTTGCATTAACCCTCACCTTGGGAATATAACGGATTTATATTCTCGATCCTCGTAACAGATTTACATTGATCCTTTAGAGTGTAACGGATTTTCACTCTCGGTTCTCGCAACAGATTTGCGTTAACCCGCGTCTTGGGAATATAACGGATTTATATTCTAGATCATCGTAACAGATTTACATTAATCCTTTAGAGTGTAACAGATTTGTACTCTCGGTTCTCGTAATAGATTTGCGTTAGCCCTCGTTTCGGGGAGTATAATGGATTTATATTCTCGATCCTCGTAACAAATTTACGTTGATCGAGTGTAATGGATTTGCACTCTCGGTTCGCGCAACAGATTTGCATTAGCCCTCATTTTGGGGAGTATAACGGATTTATATTCTCGATCTTCGTAACAAATTTACGTTGATCCTTTAGAGTGTAACGGATTTGCACTCTCGGTTCTCGCAACAAATTTGCATTAGCCCTCTTTTTGGGGAGTGAGAAATGCATTTTTTTGACCAGTGCAACGAATCTTTGCATCTGTCAACATTTGCTAATCTTCTCTGGCTAACGCATCATGAAATGTGCGACACATATAGAGAAGACATGATATAGAGTAAGCATGACACTTACTTGGTCAAGTTTATTTGAAAAATACCATTACATGAGCATGTGCATCACGACAGGATAGGTGCATTCATCTGTATGATTACTTGTGCTTGCGTGTGTTTGACTCTTGCCTGAACTATGTCTTGGTCTGACTCCTGATGGGATATGTAGGCAGCTCATCATAGAGCACGACCAATTGGAATTTCACTGTGCGCTTGCTTTCTTTTTGCAATGCATTTTATTTTTACCTAAATCTGACAGTTTGGTCAAATACTTGTCTTCACACAGGCTTCGATGTTCACTTATGCTTTGCGTTGCTCCACGAGCTCCGTCGAAGAGGGGCAAACTGTAGACACCCCGATTTTGACCAAACGTCGAATTAAGGAGAGTGTTACCTCCGAATCCGATGATGACAATGGCCAACTAATCTAGGACTTCCAAAGATGATTCAAGCTCTTTGAAAGACTTTCCAACCTAAACGAAAAGTAAAAAAAAAAAAAAGAAAGAAAAAAGGCAAAAAGAGGCAGAACGACACTTGAGCTAATTTTCGGCAGTCACGGGTTGCCGCTGCGGCACATCCTGACGCCGGACCGGCAGTCAGTGAGAACCGTACCGGCAGTCACCAACTGCCGTCTGTTCATTTCAACTGCCATTAAAAATTGATTTCCAGAAAAAAAAATGGCAGTCCCTGGAGTTGTCTGCGGCATTCATGGAGTGCCGCGACGACATTCATTGAGTGCTGTACGGCGGTCACTGAATGTCGTTCTGGCATTCAGCGAGTGCCGCTTCCATCTCCATTAAGTGCCGCATTTTTGCAACATCCAGTTGTAATACAGCACATTTTGTACCACCAAAGGACAGTCTAAATTAGGGTTTTTTCCTCTGAAATGATTGAAATACCCCTTCAAATTTGTCTATAAATAGTGGATGAATATCCTCATGCAAAGGGTTTGAATTTTTCTTTGAATCTAAAGGTTGTATTAGTTCTCCAAGTCCTAAAACTTTCAAACTTTCTTCTCTAAACACAATTAGAAGTGAGTTTTAGAAGAGTTAAAGAGGGTGGAAAGCTTGATTACTCTTTGGAAGTTCTTCAAAATCACAAAGTTGAGGATATTTTGGAGGTAAAACTTTAAGTTAATTAGTCTTAATTATGTTCTAATCACAAATATACTTAGAGTCTTTGAATTTTCTTTTTCTCTTCCTTTTAATCTTTGAGATTCATAAGACCCTCAATGTCTTACTTGAATCCTTAGACTTGAAATCCTTTAATTCTTTTGTAAGCTCATGATTTACAAGAAGATTGAAGTTGATATTAGTACACTTGATTAATAAATCTAAACCTATCTTCATGGTTTAGGTTTGTTATGTTTAGGTCTCATGGAATTACTCCATATTTCTTTGACTTTCAAGATATGAATGTAGTTAGTCTCCCATGACCATCAAATGGTAGGAGAAGTAGTGTGGTTCAAGCCAAATTCCATGGCTCATGGATGAAATTAATTAACAAAGTTGTATTTGATAAATGATGCAGTGAGTTCACAATCTGTTTTTGATCATAGATTTTTAGTTAAACATCGAACCGTTGGAACTGAATGAAACCAACGAGAAAGTGTTTATGACTCAAAGTTCTACCACTATAATTTTTGTTTTAAGGAAGTTCCAAGGTTAGAATGGTTTGGTCAAGGGTTTTGTGGAACAACTATAATCTGTCCAGAGTTTCAGAATAGCAACACTCTTTTGAAATAAGCAAATCAGAACCTTAATCAAGCGTTCTTGACCCAAAATAAATTTTTCTAAATCGTTTAATGTGTTAGGAAGCTACCCTAAAAAGACCAAAGCATTTCTAACTTTTTTACTATTTTTAGAAAATCATACAAAAACTCTGGACAGAGAGTTGTAAGTCCCTAAGTTATGTCTAGTGTTTGTCCAATTCTCGGAGATCTATCCTTTCAAACCTTGATTTTCTTTTTTGGTTAGAAACTAGACTCATAGAGATTTCTTGTGTCCAAGAGTCACTGACATCAAACCATTAGAAGCATCCCTTTTATTTCCATGAAGTTCGGGTCTGCTTGCTAAAATTTTAGTATTCTGGAATAGTTTTTTTGATATATCTTGTGAACAATGGTCCCAATGGTCTTCTCATGATTTAGGACTTGAACCATATACTAATAATGATTAGTTAAGTCTGAATCCAGAGTCTAAATGGTCCAAGTCGATGAATACCTTATGGCTTATTTTTGTTCATAATCATGTATCCATGTACATTCATGCATGTAGCCTAATACTTGTAATTAAAATACATACTTTCTTGTTAAGTAGAGACCTATCGCGAGATAGGATGAGAGAGGGTGTTTTAGTCTGTCGGGCTCCTTGCCCTCTCATTCCATAATCCCTGGACCTAGAAAATCTCTGGTTTCTTAAAAGATTAATTTGCTTTAAAATGGTTTCTTAATTTTCCTTTAAAAAAAATTAAGTGGCGACTCTTGGTATGAAATTTGGAAAATGTTTAAAATTAAAAAGCTGTAGGCCCAAATGCCAGTATCCACACCAACGCGCCCAGCCAACACGCTCAATAAATTAAGGCCAATACGCCCAACCAACACGCTCGATACATTACGACCAACACGCCCAGCCAATACGCTTAATACATTACGGTCAACACGCTCAGCCAATACGCTCAATACATTGCGGCCAATACGCTTAACACCTTACGACCAACACGCCCAGCCAACACGCTCAATACATTACGGCCAACATGCCCTGCCAATATGCTCGATACATTACGGCCAGTACGCCTCGATCCTATCTGGCCAATAAGCCCCTTACGTCTACATTCTAGCCAACACACCCTTAACTATACTGGTCACATGCCCTTACCCATACTGGCCACCACACTCTATATCATACGATCTTCGCGACCGCATTCACACGTACCAATCATGAATAGTATCGACCACTGTGGTCGATAGACCCATACTATGCACGTCGGCTTTTCAATCTTATTATTATCTCAACATTAACCAAAGGGTTCCACCATTCAATGCATTAAGTCCATTATTCCACGTGTGTCTCATTCCAATGCCATATCATTTTATCCCTTACTATCCCATATTCACATAATAGAAACGAGAAATAATTTTCGGAATAATCAAACCCTTATTATAACAAACATGAGGAACTATCCATGATTTGCAACTTCCAATCAATTGGGATAAATGTTCAATCGATTGGGATAACATTCAATTTAATTGATTGGATACAAAATGATACCAATTCATTGCTAACTTTGGCAATCGATTGGGTTACAACCAATGGCAATCGATTGGAAAACATACCAATCGATTGGGTTCAGACTGATGGCAAACGATTAGTAAACATACCAATCGAATGGGACTTCGTCTTTTCCAACAAAAATACAAAACAACATATACAACGTTCACGGAACATATTAACTACGTCTAACCTTCACTAAGAGGTATGAAAACACCATATAGGAATAACCAAGTAAATTAGATTCACCTAAGGGTGCGTTTGGGTGTGTGTTTGGCTTGTGGAGCTTGAAACCTCAAGGTTTCTCTTCCTCTCCTCCTCTTGATCTCTTTCTTTCTCTGTATCTCTTTCTTTCTCTGTATCTCTCTCTGTCTGCTCTCTTCTCTTTTTCTCCTTCTCCTTCTTCTCTACTATCAGAGGCAGTGTATGTGTGTGTGTATGTGTGTGTGTGTGTGTGGGTATGTATATATATAGATATATAAATATGCGTGTATAATATAGGTATAAACTCTCTCTCCCTCAACCAAAACTGCCAAAAACCTTCCAAGGCACAAAATGAACCAATATATATATAGAGATGAGAGTGTCACACGTCAAAATATGAAGGAAAGAAGAAAACTTGTCTCTGCTGGTGCCATTCGATTGGTATCAGTGGTAATCGATTAGGCATAGATATTTGATGGCAATCGACTGGATCTATGGCAATCGATTGGGATAGTGCCACGTAATGAATTTCAAATCGGCAGTATTCCAATCGATTGGAAAGATGGCAATCGATTGGTATAAAGGCCAATCGATTGGGACCAGAAATTCAACAAAGACAAGAAATAAAAGGGTCATATTTATATATATATATATAGAAATACCAGAGTACAAAGAAATTACAGGGTATTACACATGTTTACTTGAGATGATATACCTTAAGTGCTTACTTGAGTTACTCTATCTTATGTGTTAACCTGGATGATTTCAGCATGTCTATTGTGTTGCTTTAAATGATAGCATGCCTTGACAATTGGTCTTATGAAATATTGAATATGTCTGGATGCTTAGAGCTCGCATATGTCATAGCATTTCATAAGCATGAGCATGAACACGAAAAATCACGAAAATGATTTTGGGATGAAAGACCTTAGAGGCTTTCAATTTTTAAAAAGGGAAGACCTTAGAGGTTCCAGGTTTTAAAAGGGAAGACCTTTTAGGCTTTCATGCATAAAACTCTCTAGGAGGGATTTTGTTTTGAAAAGATAGAAATTCCATATTTGTGGGTAGGCGTGTGAGATGGGTACCACTAGGAACTCGAATTGCGGGATGTGCTGCAAGAAACCCCCGTTACGTGAAGGCTAGGCCTCTGTGTAATTCGTAAGGCCCAAAGTGTCGCACATTTAAGGCTAGGCCTACGTGGCCGGGAAGCCCATGGTCCGGTTAATGTTATTGACAATCGAGGGTAAGTGTTTGAAAAGCATGAAAATGGTTTTCATACATGACATTGGGTTTTTTATTTTAAGGGTTTCTAAAGTTTGGGAAAAAGAAAGTAGATCATTGTATTACTTTTTGATATGTGAAACCAAATTTGAGTTTCTATCTAAACGTTGTTTTATAAAGCTTGAGAAGAAGTATGATAAATGTTTATCAGATCGATATATTTTTCCACTGCACTGTTGTTCATTTGATAAACCAATAAAGATTTTCTGTTAATGTCTTTTAAATTGACAAACAAACTTTTCAAAAGACTAGTGTAATGCTTCCGCTATGGTTTTACTCAGATCCGTGAGTCTTTAAAGATTTTGTTTTCCCACCAACGATTTTTGAAAGGCTATTCTTTGCTTCCGCAGTAACCCTCGAAGTCTAGGACTCGAGGTGTTATAAAATGGTATCAAAGTTTTGAGGTTTAAAAGTTTAAACGTTTAAGAGCTTTGGAGTTTAAATGATTTAAAGTTTAAACGTATGTTTTTCCAAAGAGAAAGTTTTTAGGTAACCTTCAGGTCTAGGACTCGAAGTATTGCAAGTATGTTCAGTCGTCCTTCCGCCTTTTTATTATTTTATTTTAACTGACACCCCATCGCCGGGACCCGTGGCAGGGCGGGACGTCACAGGTGATATCAGTGACTATCTCAGAAAATCCTCCAACTATGGCCATAGCCTCTACTAGCTTAGCCTGTCCTACAATGAATCCATCTGGCTGTGCAACCATCTATTTTACCCACTCAGCTACCATATTACCAATGGCTGCCATATGTATCATGGGTCTTGCTGGTAATACAAATACCAGCAATGAACTCATCATCAGGAATATCATAGGCTATCTCAACCAACTCATCATCTCTTATCACTATATCGTCCTCCATAACGATTACATCCTCCTCAGCTATGTCATCCATATCGGCTAGCTTTGGATCCTCTTCTAGGTCGTCTATTGGTATATACTCTAGCTCCTCAGGGTCATCCTCTGGCTCCTCGTCATCACCTACATGTTCCTCCTCACCATCCCTATCCCCATCTATATCCTCATCAGAATGCTCATCCTCTAGCTCCTCGTAATCCAGAATATGCTCTAACTCTAGATCACCTGGCTGATCCTGTGCCTCTAAGATAGGTACATCGCGTACCGGTGCTGGTGATGCTACCTATGCCAGTGTAGCTATGGGTTCTAGGGGAATGGGTCATACTAAAATGGCTCGCAACTCTATTGCATCCATCTCCAGCTTACTCTGGATTAGTTGAGCCATCTCCTAGTATATGGCTGCTCGGTTCATCGCATAGTGATACGCGTTCATGCGTATCTCTGTCGGGTGTGTCATACCCTCAACATAGAGAGAATTCCACATACCTTTCTCTAAATAATAACTAGCCGTCTGGAGAATATAGCTAAGATATATCTTTGGTATAGCGGCCTTAACCATGTCTCTATGCATCACATGTCCTCCAAATGAATCGTCCACAAATATATGGAAGTTTAGATCCATTCTAGCCTGCAAGAAAACTATCTATCGCCAGAAGGACGAACTTATCTTAAACTCATATCTCATCTCAGGGATCTTAAATGCTAGGACTAGATGGTGTACGACAATCAGTGAATGAAAGTATCAACCCTAAGACTCTGATACCAAAAATCCTATCACACCTCAGAATAGCAAAATTAGAGAAAAATAAATTTCCTTTTTTGGTCCATAGGGAATGACGGGTGAATGTCACTCAATTGTCCACACCACACCGTGATAGTTTGATAAAACAACAGGAACAATAATATGCATCAATTGAATATGCTTACAACCATTCTAGTTATTACAAAATCATCAGAGTTGTCCACAGGACTATGAAAAGGTCTGGAAGCAATATGTGCCTAAGTACCAATTCTACACAAGTTCAATAGAAATAAAACTAATGACTATCTAGGTCTTTAGCTGGCATAAACATAGTCGCCAGCATTATAGTCTTGTCTATCCTCACCTCTTTCACTTGGCACGCCCTCAGCATAGCGTTCTTCCACATAATAACTATCCTGGTAGTGATCATGACTTGGAAGTTTAGGAATAGGGTAGTCTGGGCGAGGAATGTCCATGCAAAAATGACTGTCAGCTTATTGAGAGCTGAGTGAATATAAACTAACAAGGTATCAATTATATAACGTAATAACAAGTTATGAAATGCATAAGATATAGTATTACAATAGTATCTTCATCTTTATTGAAACGCATCGTAACCAACCCATATCGACTGATTATTCCAAGACCAATAGCCGACATGCTCTTAATAGGAAGAATAGACCTAATTGTTTAACTTATATAGACATACCATCATTCTGTCCGCCACTCGTTAAGGATATAAACCATCTACCACATGTCATGGGCTCCACACCAGTCCATCCCCCGCTCATTAAGGACATATCACCGTCCATCACATGTTAGGGATACAACGTTTCAAATGATATTATGTCAAGACTATTGCCACGACTCATCGATGTCTACCAGAATCCCTATCCACCGCTCGTTAAGCATATTGCATGGATCATCTGGCTAGTTAGAAATACTTGGTCATGTCCACTGCTCGTTAAGGATATACATGACCAAGTCTCCAATTCCTAGAACTTATCAAACCTACCTACGTCCAGTACTATCATAGATACATGACAAATCCCATTGTGGCCTGACTACTCTGATTAAAGTAAAATGGTTATCAAACTCAAATATGAACAACATAACAACTAACGCTATAAGATTAATACATTATTTTGAATCGTACTGCTCTTTGGTATTGATCGGGAGAGAACAAATCCCAATTATACGCCTTAATTCACATTTGTTAGTCGTTTTTATCCTATTTTTTTATATTTTTACTTTGTTTTCTATTTTTTGTTAGGATTTGGAGAAAAGTAAGGATTCTAGGTTAAATGGGGTGAAAAAGCACCAAGAAAGAAGCTAAAAAAGCCACCTCGCACGAGCAGTCTGCTCGCGTGACCTCCCAGAATTGCTCTCGCGCAGCCCGCTCATGCAACCTATGAAAAAAAGTGAAAACGTGTATTTCAGTGTATTGAAGACTCCTACGTAACCGAAACTGCCTAATTACGTTTGAAAAGCTAAATAAAGCAGTTTTAGTGCGAATTGGGTTAGGAAAGCTTCCAAAACTTGCTCCAAATCTATAAGTACTCAATTATAATTCAATTCTTAGGTTGGCAATTATTATACCCACAATATACAATCATACTTCCAACCATTGAAGAGAGGAAAGCAAGGAGAAGAAGAAGAAGAAGATCAAGGATTCCCATGGCCTCCTCCATCAACCTCTTGCTGTTCATCAATTCTATGGCTAACTAAACTCAAGATCTAGGGTTTTAATGAAACCCTAACCAAGTAATACGGTGTATTTTATGTTTTTATTTTAATTTATTATGTATGGATCACAGTTACATGTTCCGAGGATTTTTATAAATAAATCGTGCTCTTATTGATAAAAATTATTACTTTCAAAGTTTACTCTTGTCTTAGATATATTTTGATGGTAGTGTGCTCAATGATCTATACTTGCTGCGCTTGTTTAGATTATTTACATTTAATGGTGCTTAAATTGAATTGTGCTATCAAGTATCCGAATAGTCCATGCCTAGATTAGACGGATTATACCACAACCCTAGTTTAGTGTGGGATAATTTGTACTAACCGAAGATGGATTATGTTGGTGCTTGAACCATAGTTATTTTCTTGATGGAGGAATTGGGCTTGTAGCTACAATTCTCCATTATCATACTTAATAAGCTAAAATAATTCGTAAATACCCTTATTATGAAGCTAGTGGTGGATTTGCAATCCTAGGTTCCTTAAACTTATTATAAAAACAATATTTAATTGCTTTCATAATTTAGATTTACTTTTACTGTTATTGGTTGAATTCAAATTAAATCCAAAATCCGTTTTTCTTAATTAAGTAAATTTAGGTTTTAAAAATTAAAGTGCGTAATATTCAATCTCTGTGGGTTTGACCTTTACTTTCACACTGCAAATCTTTTGAAAGTAAAGCATAAATAAGCATACTTTCATATCTTGATTTTGACGAGATCCAATTTTTGGCGCTGTTGCTGGGGATTGTATTACTACCTTTAGTTTTAGAATCTTAGTTTAGTCAATTCATAAATACTAGATTAGGTTTTATTTTTTTATTTGTTTTTCTTATTTTTCGGTTTTGTTTTAAGTTACTAACTTTTCTTTTTGTTTTGTAGTTTCTCAAAGTAATCAAATTCTAGCGTTTTGAGTGGAGCAGCTGTGCACCTCAATGGAGCTTACACGAAAATAAAAAATAATAAATAAACTAAATCGCTTCCTTTGAAATTTGCTTCCAACCATTGTAAGTCCGGGTGCTGAGACGCACTATTTGCATTAGTTTAGGAGTGATTGTTCACGTGCATTAGCTAGGAAACCCGGGGTGCTGGGCTTAACACGGTCATTGCATTACAGGATAATATTCATGCATCATAGTAGTTGTGTGCCTGTTACCTTATTTGCATGATTTCGTCTTATATTTGTGGAGTCAGTTTTTGTCTTAGTGTCGCTATTTTCTTTTTAGTTTATGTTTGGTACACGTTCTAGTAAACCTGAATTACAAACTTTTGATCCTGAACTTGAACGTACCTTAAGAGTTAATAGATCTTCAACCCAAGCTTCTTGAGCTCGGTTGCTAGACGACAAATCGACTCCAGAACCATCGTCTCTATTTCAGGCCTAAATTCAAAGTACCCTTAAAAGGTTAAGGAAAACTCGAATTTTTAAAATAAAACATATTCCAAAGGCTGACGTTGGAAATAACGGAAATAACAGAAATAATGTAAATAATCATAATATACCTCCGCTGCCTCAGCTTAGGGATTACTTTATTCCTACGACTTACACGCCACAAACATGTATTGATTTACCGGAGGTGTCGGCATCTTACTTTGAGATAAAGTCATCTACCATCTCGCTATTTCCTTCTTTCCATGGCCGCATTAATGAAGACCCTTACCAACACTTAGGTGATTTTCAAGATATCTGCTCTACTTTAAAAATTCAAAACTTAGCTGATGATGAATTGAAACTGCAGCTCTTTCCATTCACTTTAAAAGATAAAGCGAAGTATTGGCTCCAATCTTTGGAGCCGAATACAATTAAAACCTAGGAAGCCTTACACACCGCATTTTTACAAAAGTTTTTCCCTATTATGCGTACAAATCAGATCAGGAAATCCATAACAAACTTTGGGATGCAAGATGGGGAAACACTTTATGATACTTGGGAAAATTTTAAAGAATTATTACGCTCATGCCCACATCATCAGGTTTCTAAGTGGCAATTAGTTCAAGTCTTCTGCGAGGGGCTTATTCCCTCTTCTCGGAATACCGTCGATGCCGTTTGTGCGGGTACTTTTCTACACAAAAGCGCTGACGAGGCATGGTAGATTTTTGAAATGTTAAGAGAGAACTCGATGCACCAGGCTGTGTCGGTACGTTCTGAAGGATACCTGCCACTGCCAAAAAGAGAGGTAAAAGTTGAGTCAAGTTATTCAATCGAAATACAAGAATTAAATAGAAAACTTGACCAATTTATGATGATGGGAAATAGGTCCAATTCACATCTTCACGAAGTATGTGCATTGTGTTCTGCACCGTCACATAATATCTTTGCATGTCCTTCCGCATCTCAATTCCCAGAATTCGTGGAGCAACACATTAATTCTATTCAACAATTTCCACGAAATAATTATAATCCTGCGCCAACTAATTTTTCTAATACTTATCGAACTCAGCCTCAACAATATCAATACCAACAACCCAATCCTCCTCCACCTCCATGTAATAATGCATTTGAGGAGAAGGTGTTGGCCTAACTTGAAAACTTTGGGTTAGTAATCTAGTTAGTACATTCCCACACCCAGTCCATCGCAAAACTAGAGTCCCAAATGGGACAAGTAGTGAGTACATTAAACCGTTTGATTGAGAGTAAGTTGCCAAGTCAACCTACTCAAAAACCTCAGGGACAATACGAGAATGGG
Source organism: Hydrangea macrophylla (assembly GCA_033977485.1). Classification (NCBI taxonomy): domain Eukaryota; kingdom Viridiplantae; phylum Streptophyta; class Magnoliopsida; order Cornales; family Hydrangeaceae; genus Hydrangea; species Hydrangea macrophylla. The sequence goes on along the minus strand of CM066990.1, from coordinate 10,170,288 downwards.
GGTAAGAGTGAGCAAGTGAACGCTATTTCGACCAGGATGACTATTCGAGAAGAGGAAGTTGTTGAATTTCCGGACGAAGATGAGAAAAATTTAAACGTTAATTCGAATAAAACGTGAATCAAAGTAAAAAAGAAAAAGAACCGTATATTCCAAAAATGCCTTTTCCACCAAACGTTGAGAAACTGTCAAATTTTTCTAAGAAAAAGCCGAAAACTAAAGATATACTCGAGGTGTTTAAGCAAGTTAAAATCAATATTCCATTCCTCGATGCAATAAAACAAATTCTTGCTTACGCTAAATGCCTAAAAGACCTTTGCACTCAAAAGCGCAAAATACAGTCATACTCCGAAAAAGGTCTTTCTCACGAAAAAAGTAAGCTCTATATTCCAACACGCTACTCCAAAGTATAAGGATCTAGGTGCGCCTACAATTTTATGTGTCATAGGTGACACTAACATTCATCGAGCTCTCCTTGACTTAGGAGCTAGTGTTAACCTCTTACCTTATCACGTCTATAAACAACTAGGACTAGGTGAACTTGAACCTACGGCTACTACCACACAATTAGCGGATCGTTCAATTAAAATACCTAGAGGAATCGTCGAGGACATCTTGGTTAAAGTTGATAAATGGTACCCTGTCGACTTCATGGTCCTTGACACTGAACCCGTGCTAGATGCTAGAAACACACTCATGTCATCTTAGGCCGTCCATTCTTAGCAACCGCTAACGCTCATGTTAACTATCAAACGGAGATAATGAAGGTGTCATTTGGGAACATGAACTTAAAATTAAATGTTTTTAATGCTATGGATCAACCTCCTAAAGACAACGATTACCTACGTGAGGCGGAATGTGAGGTAAGACAGAATATTGAGCCTAACAAAGAACTAAATATGGGTGACAAAAATAATATATTTCATAATGAGTGGATGAATCCTGACAACCAAGACCTGAAAGATGAATTTACTCGAAAGGTAAGAAATCGATTTGAACATAATTCGGGAGAACCGTCGGTCAAATTAATTCAAAGCAACATTATTTATGCTTATCACTGGGCTCTTCCTGATATCCTAAGGGGTATAAAGTCCGATTTTTAGCCTCCATAAGTCCTGAGCTAGAATAGTCTAGCTGAAGACGTAAAAGATAGCGCTTTTTGGGAGGCAACCCAAGCATTAATTCGTCCGTTTCTTTTAATTTGGAGTGTTTTTGATCATTTTGGGTAAGTTTTGAGTCCTTTTTGGGTCATTCTGGACAAGTTTGGGGGTTGGAATAAATTTATTTTGAATTAATATACATTAAAATAATAAAAAAAGAGGAAAAGACCAAAGTCGCGGGCGCGGCCCGCCTGCGCGATATTCTCCCTTAGACAAAATTTTTTCAACTTTTCACTATATGAGCTCTCTGTTACATCTCGTACCTAGAATCGCGCGGGCGAGGGGTTCGCTTGTGCAATTTTGGCACTTAGAAATTTTTCTAAATAAAATTAATAACAGGCCTCAGGTTTACCACACGGAGGAATTCGCGCGAGCGAAGGTCGCTCGCGCGGTCCGCTTGCACGAGGTAGGATTTTCATGAATTTTCTCTTTTGTTTTCTAACCTCCTGTCTCCCGCATCTGGTCAGTTATTTTTATATTTCTTTCTCTTAAGTTTATTTTAGATTAAGTATTTCTTTGTTTCCATAATTCTAGTTTTGTTTTTCTTTATTTCCTTTACATTCTTTTAATTCTAGTTTAGATTCTATTGTTTACAAAAAAAATAAATAAATAAATAACAAAATAAAAAGAAAAAACACATGTATTATATATTAGCTTTTCTTATTCGTTGTTAGTTTATTTTCTTTTAAGTATTGCCAGGTGAATCAATATCTTCATTTGGAGCATTGGAACTGTGTTGCTATATTTATATATGTTCACCTAGTTTGTGGTTGCCGAAATCGAGGTATTATCGTTCCTTCTCTGCGTACTTACCTTTCTTTCATTTTATTGTTTAATTGGGGGCAACGAAAGGTTTAGGTTTGGGGGTATGCACTCACATGCACATTATTATATACACCAAAATTTTGAAAAAAATTTTGATACTTGTGCCTAAATAAACTATGTCACCTACGATTTTGCAATCTCTAGTCGATACATCTTGTTATGTAACTTGGATTGTTATAGAATGGTAAACATCAGAACATGTGATTAGATATTTGCTGAAGTCATGATATGACGTTTTAGGTTATGTATCGTTCGAATCGTAGTTTATATCATAGATTTGCACACAAATACTAGGCACTGCACGTAGTCGCTTGAGTACATGTTTGATGTGAACTACAATATGATTCGGATTTCTAGATAACACATGGTGGAGACTAAACCTGGTGAGCTTTTGAGCCTATCTTTTCTTTTTAGAGGGTTATAAATACATTTTGTGTTTGTCGAATTTCACTTGAAATGGCGCATTAACTCGTTGTTTAGTCTCATTATTCTTGTTTTGGTTGATAAGTCAAGTTAAAATATTTGTTACCATGCTAAATAATCTTCCGTCATAAAGATTAAAGAACCATATGACCATAGGAAATGATGGTAGGCCCTCTTTATTTGCCACCGACCGATAAATGATAAATTTCCTTAGTTCGCCCCCTTGAGCCGTTAAAATGCCATTTCTTTCTTTAATCACCATTATCCTTTTTTTTGCTCCAACTTGACAAACTTGGAGTTCACCACTGAGAGATTTGTCAACTGTTAGTGGTGATAAGGCGATGTATTGATTAAGAAGAAGAAGAAAACAAGATGATGTTTGGGGTAGTACCTTGGTATTCAATGAACATTCATTTCAAAATCAATGAAAAGGAAAAGAATAAGGTTGGAAAAAAAAAAGCAATGAAGAAAGAAAAAATAAACAGAAGGAGAAAAAAATTGAAGGGAATGAAAAGAAGAGAATAAAAAGATGAAGTTGGTAGAAGAGACGAATGAAAGAAATCGAACATGCCTTACAATGCCATTCTAAAACTACCTAATTAATCCTTTCTATCATTTTCATTGGCTGAGCCACATTACAATATTTGAAAAGTCCTATTTGATCCTAGAAACATGGTTTGGATATATAAATGATGGGAAGGGGATTAAAACATGGTAATGATTAATTTTTCTTGACTGTTGGCGTCCTATCCATGAGACTACTGGTCTTTTATGTCATACGTCTTTTTCGAGTCATATGTGAGCATTTCTCGTTTTGAAAACATATTTCCTTTGCTCCCATATATTGTTCAAGTGAGCGTTTCATTTGAGAGTGTAATTCATTGTGAGATTCGTAGTCGAAGCATAGTTTGATGGTTATGTGAGTTATATTCCAAGTTCATGACATGCGCGTGTTCATTTGACTACCATATCACACACGTGCAATTTTATGAGAAACTCTATTGATTTATACGATGCATGTGCTTGGGATTGCTTTTCATGATGTAGGTGAACGTTTGATTATGTTTCTTCTTGTCTGTTATTCTATTTCGAATCATCGTTCTAGGATAAGGAGTATTGATTGTTTTATTTTTTGTTTTAATAAAACTTTTCTTTACAAGTTAATAAAGATGGTTGTGGGTGACTTGTTGACGAGAACCCTCACGAGACTTTACTCGTCCGACTAGGGACACCTAGAGGTTTAAAAGGCTTGTTGCATATGCTAAATGCAATCGTGATCCATGCGAAAATGGAGTAGTATTTTTATTAGTAGTTTTATTTTTCTATTCTTTTTGCTCGAGGACTAGCAAAATGTAGGTTTGGGGGTGTGATCGGGAGAGAACGAATCCCAATTATATGCCTTAATTCACATTTGTTAGTCATTTTTATCATGTTTTTGTATATTTTTACTTCATTTTCTATTTTCTGTTAGGATTTAGAGAAAAGCAAGGATTCCAGGTTAAATGGGGTGAAAAAGCACCAAGAAAGAAGCTAAAAAAGCCACCTCGTGCACGGGGTCCGCTCGCGGGATCTCCCAGAATCACGCTCGTGCGGCCCGCTCGTGCAACCTATGCAAAAAAGTGAAAACGCGTATTTCAGTTTATTGAAGACTCCTACGCCAACGAAATAGCCTAATTACGTCTGGAAAGCTAAGTACAACAATTTTAGTGCAAATTGGGTTAGGAAAGCTTCCAAAACTTGCTCCAAATCAAAGAATGAGTGGGTGGGTGGGTGGGAATCTAGTGAATGGGTTGGGTATATAGCATTTCTCAAAGTATGAAGTTGTGCATACTGCTTGGAAGTCTACTGGAAAATAATACAATATTGAATTAATAAATTACTTGAAATATTCTTCCTAAGAATACTAATAACTAGAGAGTTGACTTTAATCTTCAACCTTACTGACAAAAACATGACTATGATTAACCCAAAAAACTCAATCATGCGTCATATATCTGTTGTAAAAGCTATAAGCTATTGAACTATAACAACCCTAAAATTTCTAAGTGATTTGACTAACTATTCAATTAATTGTCGTTAGTAAATATTAGTTGGGTGTGCCTCAGTAACACACATTTGAAATTTTAAGTTTGGAGAACCCATAAATTTAATTGCTAGTAAGCAAGTTTAAATTGTTAGTAATACCAGTAATATTTCTCCATTTTTTTTTCTAATATTTCACTATTATTATAAGATGAGATTTCAAGCTTTAATTAAATCGTGCGATAGATTATTGTATGACCGAGTTATAATTTTTTTGTAGAATAATGAGTTTAGTTTCAGGTAGTGCTTATAGGCCCGTGAACGTGTTGAATTGTGTTTTTAACATTTAAATTAAGTGCCCGGGGTCATGGGTACCCATTGGGCTAATCATTTGTCCCTTTAGAATACATTTTTGGGCCCATATAAAGCCTTTTTGTGAGGCCTTAAGCCAAAAAAAGGGATTTGATATGTATATACGAGTTATTTGTGTATGTTGTGTATATATAAGTATACTATGTGTGTAGTACATATATACTTATATTAAAACCCTAACAGACGTTTGTGTGTGTGTGTGTGCGTGTGTGTGTGAGAGGGAGAGAGAGAGAGAGAGAGAGAGAGAGAAGAAGAAGAAGAAGAAGAAGAAGAAGAAGAAGAAGAAAAGAGGAACCCCAAATATTGTTTTGCGAAATCTTTATCAACATTGAAGCCCTAAATTGGTGAGTTAACTTATTATCAATCTCGTTTGATTGAAAATTTAAATGTATAAAATATTAAATTAGTATGGTTATGGATTATGAGATTTAGGTTTTTTTTACAATGATTGAAGTTGTGATTTGAGATTTATAGATGAGCATTTAATATACATTTGAGCAATTATTCAATTTTCGGATTTGTGGTTTTCACGGATCAGATTTGAGTAGCAAATTTATAATAAATCATACGTTAGAGTTTTCGTGATTCTGTTCGCATAAGCATGTAGGAAACGCAATTCTGCACAACTTTTGTGAAATAACGTTTTTCCCAATTCTGCACCGTTTGGGCAGAAAATTTATATTAAGTAGCAGTGAATGTTAAGTCCGAATTTCGAATTTATGTTTACGAATATTGTTAGAGATTTTTGTTTGTACGGAATTATTATGAGGAATAATTTTAGTCCATATTGGTTTTGGGACTGTTTAATGTAAGGGTCTGTTTGGGATTGTTTTAAATAGTATTGTTGAGTGTCGATTTTATATGCTATGTGTTAAGAAACCTCAACTTATTCTATGTGTGGTATTAAATAATTATTATGAAAATACTACACCAGAGACTTCAATAGAATTTTGGCAAAAAAACAAATGCCTTATCGTGAATAATCGGATAATGATATTCCATGGAATAAATGATAAATTTCCGAAGTGGTTAATGACGTGATTAAACCCTCATGAATGGGTACTTATGAGAATTAACGTAGATGGTAAGAAACTAGGAAAAGACCATAGTGTTCACTACTCCCCGTTGTTATGTTATTGTTTTTGGTAGCTCACCCTCTTTTGCCAGTGGCTTCGTGATCAAGCTGACTTAAGACTTGTTAGGTGTACTTTTTGCCAATGTATTAAAGCTGGCCTAAGCCTTATGCTCGACTTATATTGTATCAACGTCTTGACATATTGACCAGCCGTCCGTTGTGTATAGGTTTGGTTGATACCCTAACCAAACTGGCACCGGAGTGGGTGTTGGTAGTATGTCCGGGCATACATGGGATATATGTGTGGGTTGTACCATGGAGGGTGGCCAAGTGGTGAACCTAGGGAACACAAAGATAATTAAAGGCTAATAAATAATGACAATGGAGTATTTCATAAGACTGATAAGTTTGGAATAATGAATGCGACGTTTAAGTTAGAATGTGGAAATGTTGTTTACTGACTTATTTGCTTGGTTTGTGATAACTATTTATTACAGGATGGTGGGTCCACTAACTTTTATGCAGGGCTGACTCACCATAGATATCCGACCGGTAAGTATTCAGTTGTGTTTATTCAGGGTTGGAGCCACTGGCACCACATTGAAGGAAACTACCGTTCTGTCCTGAAATGTGTGTGGAACTACTGTTCTAACCCGACATGAATTATATGTGATGACATTGTTTATTTTCTGTGCAACGATATTATATGATATGAGGTGGTCATGTTTTTTCTTTGTGAGTACTTTTGGGAGTCTATGGGACACCGTTGTTCTCTAAGACTCGTTTTACATTTTTTTGTTAACTCATACCAGTATTTTATATACTGACCCGGGTGCGTAATGCATTCGGGGCGTTTCTATATGAAACGTAGTCGAATGTATATGCAGGTTTAGTATTTGGAGATTTTATTTGGAGCTTATGTTTGGGTGAAGAGATGATCGCAGTGTTGTTTAGTATTAGAGTTGTACTTATTTTTTTGTTGTACTTTATTTTATTTCTGGTAGTGTGGGCCACATGTGTAAAATTGTAATAAGGATTATATATTGGGTATTGGAAACGTTGCAGTTGCTCTGACCAATGGATGTATTGATTTTATGCTTATTATTTTCTTTCCGCTGAACTCTGTGAAGAGGGTTTTATTGAATGAACCTAATATTTCATTTGTAAATCGAAAGGATATAATATGTGTAATGGAGTTTAATTTCTTTTATAATGAAAATGAATGTTTGAGAATACAAGTTTAATAATAAAGAGTTTTTCTTTAAACACAAAATCACATGTACTTATTTAATGAGTATAAAATACTGTTTTTCAATAATTATTTATTAGCCTGTGTGAGGCCGGGTGTCACTCTCGGTGTTTTGGAAATTGAATATTAGTCTGGATACATGCTCTGAATTAAACATTTAGTTGTCCAAAAATCGGGGTGTGACATGAACTTATCACTATCAGGGATCATGCAACTCTGTTAACACTTGTATGCAAATCATAATAATAACTTGCAGATTATCAAGAGAATGAATATCATCTACAAACTATGGAAAAAATATTTGTGACTTCTATCATTTTCTTTTACCTTATTGTTTGCCTTTGCATGAGCAATCAAATGCTTGGTATCCGACTCAGGAATGCCATCTGCTATTATAGCCACAACTCTGATGGTTGCTGTTTGAGAGTAGACTTGCTATCCGACTGTTTGGAGCTTTTTAGAGAATAGAAAATAAAAAATCAAGTTCTCCAAAGGGATGGTAGTGAGTCTAGTAACCATAGCATTCTCTAAGCTCATCAACAAAATCATCATATATAGGAAGCTCAAAACCCTATTCAATTTTCAAATAATTACAACTTAAGTATTATGAAAAGATGCCTAAGCAGGTCTGACCTGATCCATTTGGACCAAGTGACTGCTCATTTATCTCATCGCTGAGTTTAATAAGATCCTCAATATTAACAATAGAAACAGTTCAAAGCAGAAATGCATTCAAATCTAAAAGTAACAACATCTGCTGGTAAAGAAAAATTAGAATAAACTAAACCATGAACCATGTTTGAATCAAGTTCATGTGGAAAAGGGGGAAAAATTAAAGAAACTACTATGCATTAGGACTTGAGAGAACTCATTGAGAAATTTCTAGATCTTCATTTTCTTTCTTAGCCTCAAATGCCCAGATCTAGAGAAATTTGGAAAGGGGGCACAAAGTTGTGTTTGTGTGTGTTGGCAATGGTGTGTGGTTGGCGGTAGGTGTGCAGTCGGCGGTAGGCACTGGTGGTTTTCGAATCTGCTTGGATTGTTAACAGTATTTTAGATTTTAGAGAAAGCATTTGAAAAGTGACTAAATACTGGTATCAACTATCAAGTGAATTGAATCACTTGAGGTAAATTGTAAAGTTGGATTAAAATCACAGAAGGGAGACGAAATACTAACTGTAGTGGCGCCATGATATTGTGTAATAACTTTTTAACGAAACTCATGTCAAAATAAAGAAAAATTAATAATATCAACTAAACCTGGGAAGTCTTTGAGTTCTCTCTTCAGCCAGTTGTTCTAATCATTCCCGTAAAGTGGCAACATAATACAAACACGCAATTACCCTTAAGTGACAAGTATGGTATGCCTTTAAAGAAAAAAAACTACTCACAATGTCACCAAGTAAATGAAGCTATGTTGATTGATGAGCATTTTTAATCTGAATTGATATTTATACAGAACACTTTAAAACTGATGTATGTTTTAAACAACTTTGTGTGTCCCTGTATATATGTTTTCGTATAGATGGTATGAGTTTAACATGAAACTTAAATGGATTTGTCAAATTTAGTATAGGTTACTAGTTAAAGATGTTATTTAGACAAACAGGCTCAATGTCAATAGCATTAGAAAAAGGTAGGATATACTCATGAGGTGACTTCCATCACTATACAAACAATCACCAAGGAGGAAGGCCACGAAGGGACTTCTTTAGCCCCCCAAAACTGAAATGAACAAAACAAGAAAGGGATAACTATGTCCCCGTGCATGTAAATGTAGCTATCTCTAGACACACACATGCGTATATAGTTTTCTTGATAGCATTTCCTTTTGTAAAACTTAATTTTTTTTCTTTCTAAATCTTCATGGAGTGTGGGCTGCCTAAACCCCTTCTTTAACTTAATTTATTCATGCAAAAAGGAAAATGAAGTTTTCTTGTCTTTTCATTTTTATAAGAGAGAAAAGCTATGTCGATTTCTCCAACTTTTGGAAGAAGCAAATTTATCATGACGAACCTTTAAAGTTTAAAGAGTTCTCCAACTTTTGAGCTGATTAGTATAGCACTTTCTCCGTAAAATAAGTATAGCACTTTCATTTGTATATTTTTATGGTGAATTACCTTTTCAACAATGGGGTCTAGAACTTTCCAACATATAAATTGAACCTAATTAACTTTCTAACCCTCACTGAAGCAACTCTAAAAACTTTAACAAACCAGTTATCACAAAAAAAAAATTTAAACTGACAAGATAGATTTTATATCGACAATAAGGTAGATATAGCAACTGACATTACATACAAACTAGCACCCAAACAAACCCAGACATACTGCCCACCCTTTAATAAACTCACTCAGGATAAAACACAAACACTTAGAGTGCAAAACTACAAAGAAGCTCCCCTACTCCAGTGGCAAACATAACTAATCCCAGGGATCATTGCTTTCAAAAAAATCAGTCATAAACTAATGCATGACTTTGATATAGTAACAAACATTAAATCCTTAAACTAATGCATGATTTTGAAACTAATTTTAAAACCCTAACCTACACATTCAATCTCTGAACTGGTGCAGAATAAAATACACATTTGCATACAACATGTATAGAAAGAGGCATTATTTGTTTCAGAAGAGAAGCATCACCGTTTTAGAAGAATTCAGAAAGTTTTGATTAGATTGTCGGTGCCTGCAATTAAAGGTCACGAAAAATATCACCCAAATAAATAAAATTCAAATCCCCAAAAAACAAACATAATGTAAAAGAGTCGGAGACGCAGAGAGAGTACTGTTGAACACTTACGCTGGAAATCAAATGCCAAATATTACGATCTAAGCACACTTTGTGCTATTAACAGATTCGAAATGGGTTGTTTGGAGAGAGAGAGAGAGAGAGAGAGAGAGAGAGAGAGAGAGAGAGTGAAGGTGAAGTGTGGGCGCCGTTTTTTTTTTTTGTGGCAAAGATAGAGATGGAGAAAGAGGTGCTCAAGATAGAAAGCTCAGGGTTAGAGAAAGAGGGGGAAATATTTTGGCAAAAAAATTTCGAGGGAATGTATAGTGGGGAAATTTTGGGCAAAATTTCGGTGTTGTGTTATTTACAAAATTGCCACCGTTTGTTTTAATTTTTTGGTGTTATTTACAAAAATGTCACTGGATTTCATTTTTTCTACTACTTTTTAAAAATACTAACGGATATTTGCTATTTCTAATGGATATTTCCGTTAGAAATTGGTAACGGAAATATCCGTTAGAAATAGCGAAATCCATCCGTTAGAAAATGGGGCTTTTGGTGTAGTGAAAGATACCCTTATTACTTTTTAACACGTCTTTTAAGATCTTTGTGTTCTCACCGTCGGGTTATAACTACCAATATACCCGACCACGTATTCGAAAAGAAAACATCCAATTAAGAAAACTCGTCCCAACATTCTTAATGCCACTATCATCTGTTGCCAACATCCGACATCATTTACCAACCCAAAAACATCTCTTACTAACTAAACCATCTTTCGTTTACCAGAACACCTTCCACCAACCGAAACATCTTTCAACAACCACCTCTTCATGAAGAACCGAGGTGTTAGGGAGTGCAAGAATATCCATTCCATCACGAAGAACCAAAAGGAGTCTTCACTCTAAGAAACACCACTTTGCCATCACGGAGAACCGAAACGTTTATGGAGTGCAAGAACATCCAATTCATCACTAAGAACCGAAAGGAGTCTTCACTCTAAGAAACACCACTTCACCATCACGAAGAACCGAAGTGTTTACGGAGTGTAAGAACATCTGTTCCATCGCTAAGAATCGAAAGGAGTCTTCACTCTAAGAAACACCACTTCGCCATCACGAAGAACCGAAGTGTTTACGGAGTGCAATAACATCCATTCCATCACTAAGAACCGAAAGGAGTCTTTACTCTAAGAAACACCACTTCGCCGCCACGAAGAACCGAAGCGTTAACCGTACCCCCTTTCATCACGAAGACCCGAAAGGATACACAATACTCATCACTTCACAACCCATCAAACACATCCTTTGCTCACTATCCCGGTCTCCGCGGATTAGTTTACCTATCCAACACTTATCCTTGACATACGCTGCTCTTAACCAAGCACAATCAATCCTTACATATCCTTGACCACATTCGCGTCACTCGTTCCATGGTTTAATTTGTTAATAAATTTCATTACACATACAAGGTTGCGTTCCTACGTCCGTCGTTCTGTTTTATGTCATGATATACCCATGAAGTCAGAATTAACGTCAACGTTCAGCTTACGGCTTTAATAGTTCCTTAAAGAAACTTTTCCCAGAAAAACTTCTCAGAAACCGGTTTCTCCCATAAATCGGTTTATGGTGCCAGATTCTCAAATCCTCTATTTTTATGCAATATACAATCATTTAAGCTCAGGGTACGCAAATGATATGCTCGTATGAGTAGTATAACATGTCTACAATAGTGTAGGTACTCCATATATATCCAAGCATGGGTCTATGTACAACTAATTCAAGCTTATGTTAAGATTTCAACGCATTATCTTGGTTATACTTGTAAAATACATGCATGGGTTCAGTATAATGTCTATAAAACTAACAAAACTACACATAACATACTCATCTACTCGATAGCACTACCATAGCACAAGATATTCATAACCACACAGGTATCGGAGAATAAACATCATCAATAAACACATCATACAAGTAGTTGTACAATCTGTCAGGAATTAATTTTACTATGTCGACTGAATTGATATGGTTTATTTGGGCATGATAAATTGATTTGTAAATCAAACTCAAAACTAGAACATTGTAGAAAATTGGATTAGCTTCATGCACAAAAAAAAAATCTAGCTTCAATTACATTTTTGAGCTGCTCAAAATATTTATTTTACTTAGACATTTCTATATTTTTGAACTGCTCTGTCCCAGATTTATAGTACTGCATTGCATGTGCATTTTACCTATGAAGTAGTGATTTCTAGACTGAGCTATAGAAGAGTTATTTGTAGATAAATGAGTTAGATTTCTCCACAAAAAAATATAGCCTCATTTCCATTTTTGAACTGCTCAAAATGTTCATTTTGCTAAACAACATTCTGCTGGAAGTTTCTGCTTCTCAGATTGATAATACTACGTTGTACATACATTTCACCTATAAAGGATTGATATTTAGACTAAGATATAGAAGATTTATTTGTAGATAAATGAGTTAGATTTCTTCACAACAAAACCTAGCCTCATTCCCATTTTTGAACTGCTCAAAATGTTCATTTTACTAAACAACATTCTGCTGGAAGTTTCTGCTTCCCAGATTGATAATACTACGTTGTACATACATTTCACCTATGAAGGATTGATATTTATACTAATCTATAGAAGAGTTATTTGTATATAAATGAGTTAGCGTTCTTCACAAAAAAACCTAGCCTTATTCTCATTTTTGAACTGCTCAAAATGTTCATTTTACTAAACAACATTCTGTTGAAAGTTTCTGTATCCAAGATTTGAAGATTTGACTTGCATGTTGCATACATCCTCAAAATACAACATCAAACACTTGCTAAACATTACTACATACTATATAGGTTCTAAAGTGAGTTAGAATACTCACCAAGTCTTGAAATTAAGCTTGGGCTTTGGATTTGAGCTTAAGGAAGCTTGGACACAAGCTTCAAGTGATGGAATCTTCTTCTTCCTCCTCTTCTAATCCTCTTACTTCTCTTCTATTTTTCTCATGGACATGCAAGTCTCCTAACTTACTCTCTAAATGTAGATTATGAAGAGTAAGAGAGGGTAATGCATGCTATATGCATGTATATATAGAAAAACCCAAGTGCTAGGTGTCATTTGCATGGTTATATGCCATGCCATGTGTCCAACAAGTGGACATGTGTCCAAGGTGGTGACATGTGGCTGCCATGTGGCCGGCCATATAGGGCCCACCTTGAGTTGTGTGCTACTTAATTTCTTAATTTGCGTGCATAAGTTCCTTGTTATGCGTGTTAGTTCCGGTTTATGTGCGAACGGATGTTGTTTTTAATGTTCGGGTTGGGGTACTAAGTTAATCTTATTACGGTCGAGTAGGTATGGTTACTACAGTCTATCAGTAATCCTACTACACGTCAAAACCTTCATACAATTAAAATAATAATATAAAATTAAACAGTTAAATGCAAAAATTTTGATATTATTAACGAAAAGAAAAAAAATTACAGGTATTACACTACAAGATTTGATGGTTTGATCTTCTATATGTAAGCCAAACTGCACACACCAAACCACCTACTATGTAGAATAAGAGACAGACATGCACAATATTAAATAGACAATATCATGCAAACATGGCCCACACAAATTCTCATAAAAATGGAATAACTGATTTTATTAAATGACTAATAAATCGACTACATAAAGCTTGGCTTTTAGTATACATCCCTAATAGGAATAACATTATGACATTAGATGTTATGTCATTCATGAATTGATTTTGATAATCATTGCATTTCAATCAAAGCAGTCAGGCTACAATGGGATGTCATGTATCAATATCAATACAAACCATAGATAGGTTTGATAAGTTCTGCGAATTTGTGCATGGGCAGACACTTAGTCATGTTATATCCTTAACAAGCAGTGGAGGGTTATGTCCTTAATGAGTGGTGGATGGAATAAAGTAGTCCTCACTTTAGATAGGTTTGATAAGTTCTGCGAATTTGTGCATGGGCAGACACTTAGTCATGTTATATCCTTAACAAGCAGTGGAGGGTTATGTCCTTAATGAGTGGTGGATGGAATAAAGTAGTCCTCACTTTGCTAGATAATCCGTGATATATAATTAATGAGCGGTGGACGTTTATATCCTTAACGAGAGGTGGATAGGGTTCACTGGTAGACGTTGTTAAGTTGTGGCAACTGAATAATATGTTGTAGTTCGAAACCTTATATCCCTAACATGCAGTGGACAGGTTATGTCCTTAAACGAGTGGGGGATGGACTGACGTGGAGTCCATGACATGCAGCGGGCGGGTTATGTCTTTAATGGGTAGTGGCTTGAATAATGGTATATTAATAGAGTTGAACTATTAAGTCTGTTCTTGAATCCAGAGTATATCATTAGCCTGTGTATAACAAGACGATAATGGTTGGGTAAAAACGTTGAGTAAAGAGAATATACTATTTAGTAGAACTTAACTCGTGTCTTTATAACTTGTTAATGCTTTAGATAACGGGCACCTAGCTAGTTTTTATTCACTCAGCTCTCAATAAACTGATGGCCTTTGTTACCTAGACATTCCCCGTCCAGACTATCATGTTCCTAACATTGCAGGTGATGTGTCTTTCGACGATGGCTACTACCTGAAAGGGGAATACACAAAGGGTAGCCCCATTGAGGAAAGATATGTCGGGGAGGACTACTACGCTAATGATTACATCTACCCCAGCTAAAGATGAAGAAAGAGACTTAGTTTCTATATTGTCGTTAGACTTTATTACTATGTTTTTTAACTAGGGATGTGTTGCCTTACGACTTCTACTTTTATATTTTAAACTCTGATATAATAATTAGGTTATTATACTATGATCAATAGTGGTATTACTATTCCTTGTTTCTACCTATTGACTAGAACTGCGTGGTATGGACAATTTAGTGACTTCACTAGTCATTCCCTACGGACCTAAAAGGAAAATTTATTTTTATCTACTTATGTTGTTCTAGGGCATAACAGGATTTTTGGTATCAGAGCCTAGGTTTGATACTTTTGCTCAATAATTGTCCCATGACATCTAGTTCTAGCATTTAAGATCCCTGAGATGAGATATGAATTTAAGATAAGTTCATCTGTCTTAGATCAGATAACTAGCCGATACTTGGAGAAGGATATGTGGAAGGTCCTTCATGTCAATGGATGGACTCACCCGACGGATATGCATATGAATGCCTACCATTCTACCAGTAATGGTGAAGCGATCTATCATAAGATGATCTGGTTGATCCAGAGCAAGCTAAAGATGGATGTGATCGAGTTATGAGCCTTTTGGTTGGGACCCATTCCACCAGCACTAGTACCTGATGTACCAACACTAAAGCCACAGGATCAACCTGAGGTGCCAGATCTAGTAGAGCCAAATTCGATAGGGGATGATGAGGAACCTGTCGAGGACATCGAGCTAGAGGATGCAGATCACAATTAGGATATAGATGGGGACGGAGAGGAGGATCCTATGGACGATGATGAGGAGGCAAAGGAGGATCCAGAGGAGTCGGAGTATACATTAGAGGAGGAGGACCCAGAGGACCTAGAACTGGAAGAGATGGATATCATAGTTGGGGAGGATGTGGTAGTTCTAGGGGAGGATGTTCTAGAGGAGGAGGCAATGGTACCTAAATTACCAGCAGGGCCTATAGTCCAGATGGTAGTAGAGTGGGTAGCACAAATGGTCACACAGCCAGATGGATTTATTATCGAGGAGGCTGCATTAGCAGAGGCTATTGACATAGCTGAGGGATTTATTGTAGTAGCCGTTGACACCGCTAACTAGGTGATGAAGGATATGGCTGGGGACACTGATGAGATGATGGTTAATGATTGGAACACTGGGTTTGTGGTAGGAGGTCTCACTGGACTTGTGGAGGATGATCCACCAAATGAGGTTCGATATTGCATCAGCGGATGAGGCACCAACAGTTAGATAAGATACTGACTACTTTTTGAGTCAAGATCCGTACGAGTTTGATTTTGCTAGTATACATCAGGACATGTTGTTCGCTTGACTTTTGAGATTTTAAAGATAACTATTGACTATAGCTCTTTTGTATAGTTAGTAGCTGCCAATAGTGGCATTGTAAATAGCTGACTTTAGCTCTGTGTTAGCTTTTGTCCCACAAGGTACACAGTTTGACTATTGTGTACTCCGTGGTACATCCTTTGATATATATATATATATATACAAGTATTATTTTTTGGGGAGATGTTGTGTTATGAGTTTGATTTTGTTTATATGCTTATGATATAGACCTAATAGTTTGTCTCGTTCATCTTATTATCTTGATTTCATTTCTTTGAAAAGATTTTTAGCTAATCAATAGGTCTGTTATAGGTATACATCACACAAGATCACTATGGTTGGAGAAAAAGGAATCCACCCCATTTGGGATCACCTATAACGGAAGGTATGGACCCTAATAGTGTTTTTGAGGTATTTATGCAAAGGATGGAGCATGTTGGAGACACTTACAATCATGTACTCATCAATCACCTGTCCAATACCTTGTTGCACCACCTCCGCCAAGGCAGACCAAAGATAAGCTGCTAGAATATTTATGTGGATTGCTCCCTGAGAAGTTTGATGGGCTAACAGAGCCGTGGAAAGTCGAGCAATGGTTACGAGAAATGGAGTTGATATTTGAAGCCCTGGAATGTAATGAGCAAGAGAAGCGCTGCCTTGCTACATTTCAATTAACTTGCTCTGCCGCTAACTAGTGGGAGGCCGAGCGAGTGACCATTAGGATGAATACTGCAAGGGTAATGCCTTGGGAGATATTCAAGGGCTGATTTCTGGAGAAGTACTTCTCGAAAGACAAGAAAGATCAACAAGAAAAGAATTTTCTCAGTCTAGTCCAAGGAAGTTGGACAGTGAGAGAATATACAACACAGTTTGAGAGACTACCAAGGTTTCCTCCACACATGATCGACACTCCGTAAAAGAAGGTGAAGAGATTTCATGTCATGACCCAGAACAGCAAAAATAGAGAAATGTAAATTTCCTTTTTGGGTCCATAGGGGATGACATGTGAAGCCACTCAATTATCCACACCACACAGTACTAGTCAGCTAATAAAACAAAGACATTGATATAACCAAGCTGAATATATTACACAGATCCTAGCTATTACAATATTAGAGTTTGCAATGGGAAGTAAAAGGTTTAGAAGCAACATATGCCCAAGTACCAATTATAATAATAAAGTTTGCAGCGGAAACATAAACTAATATCTATCTTCAACATATGCCCATGTATCAATTATAATAATAAAGTCTGTAATGAAAACATAATATCTATCTTCGAATCTTCAGCTAGAGTTGATGTAGTCGTCAGTGTGGTCGTCTCCTCTAACATAACCGTCATTAGTGGGACCACCTTCCGCTTATTCCTCTTCCAAATAGTAGCCATCCTCGTTCAATTCATTACCTATAATAGCATAGATAGGATAGGCTGGATGGGGAATGTCCAGGCAATAACGGTTGTCAGCTTAATGAAAGCAAAGTGAGAAGTAACTAACACAGTCATACAGGTATAAAGTAATTACAAATTATGAATGATATATAATAGTGCTACTAATAATATCTCTCTTTTATTTCGAACACATTACCCGATTCCTATTGCCTTAAAACACTAAGATTGACTGTACCAACCTCGACTGACAACTATAAACCAATTATATCATCACGACATACTAGTGCTCTTGTTCATCGCTTTTAAGAAATCTTACTATTCACCGCTTTTAAGAACTCTTGCGAACACTATGCATTGTTGCAATATAACGACTAGTCTATGAACTTACCATTACTCTGTTAAGTGCTTTTAAGAACACTTGCGAGTAGAGTACACATATAGTTCTCACAAACACAATCCTGACCAATCCTTGCTATCCGCCTATTTGATTTAACATGAACGGATTATCAACTCGACTGAGCGCAACCCTTACTAACATTCTGAACTCGAATACGTTACTCACCATACTGTCTCATTATTACATCCCAGTATCCCTTGATTCAACAGTATCGCATATACGAAGTATTGAATAACATTTAAATAGCTAAGCAACATGCATTATAACTAAATAGGAAATAACCATGTTCTGTCAAGTTTAATCGATTGAAACCATGTCAATCAATTGGGGAAAGATAAGTTTCCATCGATTGAATCATCTTCAAGCGATTAAAGTGAAGGTGGTTTCCATCGATTGAAGTCATTTCGATTGATTGAGATTTATGATTTTTTATCAATTGAACAAAGTTTGACCGATTGAAAGTTTTCTTCTTCAGAAGAACTGGGCAATGAATGTCGAGAAGTTTTGGGTGTGTTTGGATTCAATCTTTTACATACAAAACTTGTAAAACCATACACCAATGTTACCAAGTGAGTTTAGAACTCACCAAACAAGCGTAAGGTTGCGTTTGTGGCAAGCTTGAGCTTCGGGCTCAAATGGAGTCTCCTTTTCTCTATCTCTGTCTCTACCCTGCCTTTTCCTCTCTTCTTCTCTGATCCTTCTTCTTCTCTTCTTCTTATGCTCCTTCTTCTCTTCTCTCTCTCTCTCCCATAGAATATATATAGAGTATCTATGTGCATACATATATGTTATCTCCCTCTCTCTCTAGCTGGTTCATCTACCAACACACACACACGAAATATATATATATATATAGGGAAAGAAGTGAACCAGGTGGCAGGTTCTATATGAACTATGCAATAAAATCCAGACACGTTTGATCAATCAAGGTGACTTCGATCGATTGAGAACAGTTCGGCCAGGTTTGATCCATTGAGAATAGTTTAATCAATTAAGAGGGAGACCACGTAATAAATGTATATCAGCAGGGTTTCGATCAGTTGCGCAGGGTTCGATTAATTGGAAAATGAGATTATCAATCGATTGAAACTACTTTAATCGATTAAAACAAAAATTCCAATATAGTAAAGGCAAGTATACAGAATCTCATTTTATTATTGTACATTCAAAATATAGGGTATTACATCATCCACCACTAATTGAATGATTTCGTCCTTGAAATCTAAAGTAGTAGAGTTAAAACAAAAATGAAGACTTCTCCCGTATCTCTGACTCTAGCTCCTAAGAAGCTTTGCCTTCATCATGATGCTTCCACTGAATCCTCACTAAGGGAATCTCCTTGTTTATGAGTTTCTTGATCCCATGGTCTAGGATCCGTACTGGTCCTACATTGAATGTAACATTGTTGTTAACTTCAATGTCCTCGAGGTTGATCTCATATGCTAGGTTGTGGGTACATTTCCTCAACATACTGATGTACAACATATTGTGCACTCCTGACATCTTTGGTGGCAATCCGAGTCGATATGCAAACTTTCCAATGCGTTCTAAGATCTCGAACGGTCCGATGAATCATGGTCATAGCTTTCCTCTCTTCTGGCCAAATATGACAATGCCTCGAATAGGTGAGACCTTGAGCAACACGTGATCTCCAATGGCGAACTCCAAGTCTTTGCATCGCCTGTCAACATAACTCTTTTATCGAGTCTGAGCCGTCTTCATCTTTTCACGTACAACTTGAATCTTCTCACTAGTTTCTTATACTATTTTTGGCCCAAGAAGTTGAGTATCTCTAACTTCGGCCCAACATAGCGGGGATCGGCAAGGTCTTTAGTACAAAGCTTTAAACGGCGAGATTCTTATGCTTGTGTGGTAGCTATTGTTGTAGGCAAAATCTATTAATGGCAGGTGCGTCTCCTAAGAACTCTCAAAATCAATGATACAATCATATATCATATCTTCCATCACTTGATTAACTCATTCCATCTGACTATTGGTCTGTGGGTGAAAGGTTGAACTCAAGTTCAATGTAGTTTTCATTGCTATCTAAAGATGCTTCCAAAATTCTATGGTACAGCACGAATATCAATCTAACACTATTGAGGGAGGTACACCGTGTAGTTGCACAATTTGTTATAGATACATCCGGCTGAGTCATTCTACTAGGTATATCATATTGTAGGTGATAAAATGTCCTGACTTCGTAAATCGATTCACAATAACCCAAATAGCATCATGGTTTTGCTAAGACTTTGGCAAACCTACAATAAAATCCATGGTTATATGTTCCTATTTATTTTGGAGAATCGGTAATGGTTGTAGAAGTCCAGGTGGTCTCTGATGTTTGGCCTTTACTTGCTTACAATGCGGATAGAAGTCAAGGCAAAGGAAAGGGTTTCGAATGAGAAGAGAAAGGCCACTGGAAGAGGAACTATCTGAAATTCTTAGCTACAAGAGTTCAAGGTATGATTGAATCATATGTGATTGAAGTAAGTTTAATAAAAGATACTTCAAACACTTGGTGTATTGATTCTGGTGCGACTAACCATATCTATAATTCATTGCAGGGATTCAAATCAACCAGGAGGTGCAGTGATGGGGAGATCGTGCTAACTCTAGGTTCTAGTGCAACTATTTTTGCAATTGTTGTAGGAGTAGTAGTTTAGAATTTGTAGACAATATGACAATTGTTTTATCATATGTACTTTACATCCCTTTAATGAGGCATAGTTTAATTTCAGTTTCACAATTATTGAATAATAGTTATTCTATTTATTTTGGAACTAAAGTTGCTATTAAAAGAAATGGTTATTTTAAATGTTCTGTTGTAAAAACTAATGGCTTGCATGTGATCACTCCAAATATTTCTAAAGATTCTAACATGAAACTAAATAAGTCCGTGGCAACTCTACCATCTAAAAGAAAGGAACCTTCAACTAATCCAACAAGACTTTGGCAGAGGCTAGATCATATCAATCTAAACAGGATTGGATGATTAGTCCAAGAAGGGATCTTGGGTGATTTGACTGTATAACCAATGGAAGTCTGTGAATTATGTTTAGAGGGTAAAATGACCAAAAGGCTCTTTCTTACAAAGGGCAACAGAACCAATGAATTGTTGGAATTATTCCACACTAATGTGAGTGGTCCAATCAATATAAGAGCTAGGGGTGGTTATGTGTATCTAATGTAGCACATCTGAAGCCATTGAAAAGTTTAAAGAGTTTAGGGTTGAAGTGGAGAAACAATTAGGCACATATAATAAAGTCATTCGATCTGATCAGGGTGTCGAGTACCTCTCTATTGATTTTATTGATCACCTCGTATAGAATGGAATGCTATCATAGTTGACTGTACTTGGTATGCCTTAGCAGAATGGTGTAGCAGAGAGAAAGAACTTGGCTCTTTTAGACATGACTAGGTCGATGATGAGTTATTCGGAGTTTCCATCATTCCTTTGGGGTTATGCTTTGGAAACCGCTATGTATATACTAAATCTAGTTCCAAGCAAATCTGTTCTTAAGATACCATAGGAAATGTGGATTGGATGTAAGTCCTCTTTGTAACATCTCCGGATATGGGGGTATCTAGCACATGTACTGAAAGGAAAGACGAGAAAATTAGAATCATGATCGAAAGTATGCTACTTTATAGGGTATCCAAAGGATACTTATGGTTGGTATTTTTATGATCCAAGACAATAGAATGTGTTCATTAGTACAAATGTTATTTTCTTGGAGGATGATTACATCATGAACCATAAACCTAAAAGAAGTAAAGATCTGAGTGAAATAAATTGAGAGCCCTCTAATCCTCCAATAGTTAAAAATGATGTAAGACAAAAAATACCATATCTTCACCCATTTCTGCATCGGTACCTCATCATAGTGAAAGGATGGTCAGCCAGCTTGACAGATACATGTTGTTAGGAGAAGTTTTTGAAGCTATCTCCATAGAACTTGAATCTAATCCTACCACATATGAAGAGACAATGGCTAATGTTGAATCAGCTTATTGTATCCAAGCTATGAAGGCTAAATTGGAATCTATGGATTCCAATCAGGTCTAGGATCTTGTAGAAGCACTTGCCAATATGAAACCTATTGGTTGTAAGTGGTTCTACAAGAGGAAAAGAGGATCTAAGGAAAGATTAAGACCATTAAGGCAAGGCTTGTAGCAGAAGGTTATACTCAGAGAGAGGGCATTGACTATAAGGAAACCTCCTTGTCAATAGCCATGCTCAAGTACTACAGAATGCTCTTTTCCATCGCTATATGCTTATATTTTGAGATCTGACAGGTGGATGTTAAAACTACATTCTTGAATGGCAATCCTGAGGAAGAAATCTACATACAGCAACTAGAAGGGTTCATAGCTGGTGGAAAAGGTAATTTGGTATGCAAGTTAAAGTCTATTTATAGGCTTAAGCAGACACCCAGGAGTTAGAATATTTGATTTGACCAAGTGGTCAAGAAATTTGGTTTCATACAGAATCTGGATGAACCTTGTGTGTACAAGAAATGTGAAGGTAAGGTGGTAACTTTTCTTGTGCTTTTATGTCGATGACATTCTACTCATTCGAATGATGTAGAGGCATGGGTTTGGCTAGCTAATACTTTTGATGTGAAGGATCTAGGAGAGGTGAGCTATATCCTTAGGATAAAGCTTGTTCGAGATCATTAGCGAAAGATAAATGGGATTATCTCAAGTTGGTTATATCAAAAAGGTACTAACTAAGTTTTTTATGGATAATTCGAAGAAAGGTTTCCTACCTTTCAGGCATGGTTTAGCGTTTTCCAAGGACCAGTGTCCTAAGGTATAGGAGGACAGTGATCGCATGGCATAAATACCCTATACCTCAGCTATAGGATGTCTCATATATGCGATGTCATATGATCGGGAGAGAACTAATCCTAATAATACGCCTTAACGAGCGTTTGTTAGTACCTTTTTATCCTGTTTTTGTATATTTTTACTTCGTTTTCTATTTTCTGACAGGTTTTGGAAGAAATCACCTAAACCAGGCTAAATAGGATGAAAAAGCACAAAGAAAGAAGCTGAAAAAGCCAAGTCGCGCGCGCGACCCGCGGGCGCGGAAATCCAGAAAGTCGCTCGCGCGATCCGCGCGAGCGAAGTACCAAATGTCGCGCTCGCGCGACCCGCTCGTGCGATATGTGTAAAAACCAAAGTTGCGTATTTCAGTGTACTGAAGACTCCTGTGCAAATGAAACTGTTGAACGACGTCTAGACTGTAAATTACATCAGTTTCAGTTCGTTTCGGGTTAGGAAGGCTTTCAAAACTTGTTGTAATTCTATATATACCTATTTTATTACAATTAAAGGGTTAGACATTATTAGCAATTATTATACACACATACTTCCAGCCATTGAAGGGAGGGAAGCAAGAAGAAGAAGAAGAAGACCAAGGGTTTCCATGGCCTCCTCCATCAACTACTTACCATCCATCACTTCCATGGACGGCTAGATCATAGATCTAGGGTTTCAATGAAGCCCTAGACGAGTAATAGGGTTTTATTTATGTTTTTATTTTAGTTTTATTATGTATGGATGACAGTCACATGTTTAGAGGATTTTTATAAATAAATCGTACTTCTATTGATTGAATCATTACTTTCAGAATTTATTCTTGTCTTAGATCTATTTTGACTGTGATGTGCTCAACGATCTATTCTTGCTGTGCTTGTTTAGATTGTTTACATGTGATGGTGTTTTATTGATTTGTGCTATCAAGTATCCGAATAGTCCATGCCTAGGTTAGACGGATTAGATCACAACCCTAGTTTAGTGTGGGATAATTCGTGCTAACCGAAGATGGATTATGTTGGTGCTTGAACCATGAATATCTTCTTGTCAGAGGAATTGGGCTTATAGCTACAATTCCCCATAATCATCCAACTTAGTAAACTAAAGTAATTCATAAATATTCCTATTATGAAGCTAGTGGTGGATTTGCAATCCTAGGTTCCCTTAAACATTATTTAAAACACTTTTAATTGCTTTCATAGTTTAGATTTAGTTTTATTGTTATTAGTTTAATTAAATTCAAATCAAAATCCATTTTTATAATTAATTAGATTTAGGTTTTAAGATTAAAACACGGTAGTTAATCAATCTCTGTGGGTTCGACCTTTACTTCCACACTGCAAATCCTTAGAAAAGTAAAGTACACTTTTTATATCTTGATTCTGACAACATCAATTTTTGGCGCCGTTGCCGGGGATTGCAAATTACTACCTTTAGTTTTAGAATCTTAGTTTAGTTAATTCGTAAATGTTAGATTAGGTTTTCTTTTCTTATTTTTCGTTTTATTTTGAGTTACTAACTTTTCTTTTTATTTTGTAGTTTCTCGAGTCGTCAAAATTCCAACGTTTCCGAGTGGAGTAGCTAATTACATCAAAGGAGCTTACGCAAATAAAAATATAATTAAAATAAAATAAATTGCTTCTTGTAAAACTCGCTTTAAACCACTGTAAGTCAGGGCGCTGTGATGCACTATTTGCATTAGTTTAGGGTTAATTGCACTGCATTAGCTAGGAAACTCGGGGCGCTGGGCTTGACGCGGTCATTGCATTACAGGATAATATTCATGCATCACAGTAGTTGAGTGCTTGTTATCTTAGTTGCGTGATTGCTATTTGTTTTTTTTTTGTTGAGTCAGTTTTTGTTTTTAGTTTACTTTATTTTAGTTTATGTTAGGTACACGTTCAAATAAACCGGAATTAAAATCTTTCGATCTTGAACTTGAACGTACCATAAGAACTAGTAAGTCCACAACCCAAGCTTCTAGAGCTAGGTTGCAAGACGACGAATCAACTTCGATTCCGTCGTCGTTGTTTGAGGCCGAAATTCAAAGTACCCGTGAACGGTTAAGGAAAACTCAAACTTTTCAAATTGAACCGATTAAAATGGCTGATGGTGGAAATAACAATAACAATCAAAATGATGGTGCGAATATGAATAATCTTAATATACCGCCACCACCTCCACTTAAAGATTATTTTATTCCGACGACTTACACGCCACAAACATGTATTGAATTACCGGAGGCGATAGCATCTCACGTTGAGATAAAGTCGTCTACGATCTCGCTACTTCCATCCTTCCATGGCCGTCTAAATGAAGATCCATACCAACACTTAGGAGATTTTCAGGATATATGTTCTACTTTAAAAATTCAAAATCTTACTGATGATGAATTAAAATTGCGGCTCTTTCCATTTTCGTTAAGAGACAAAGCTAAGTATTGGCTTCAATCACTTGAGCCAAACACAATTAAAACATGGGAAGCCTTACACACCGCATTTTTACAAAAGTTTTTCCCTATTATGCGTACAAATCAGATAAGGAAATCCATAACAAACATTGTAATGCAAGATGGGGAAACACTTTATGATACTTGGGAGAAATTCAAAGAATTATTACGCTCTTGCCCACATCATCAGGTTCCTAAGTGGCAACTTGTTCAGGTCTTCTACAAGGGGCTTACTCCCTCTGTTAGGAATACCGTTGATGCCGTTTGTGCGGGAACTTTCCTACACAAAAGCGCCGACAAGGCTTGGAAGATTTTTGAAACACTAAGCGAGAATTCGATGCATCAGGCTGTGTCGGTACGGTTCGAGGGATATCATCTTCAACCTAAGCGAGAGGTGACAGTTGAGTCAAGTCAATCAGTTCAAATACAAGAATTAAATAGAAAACTTGACCGACTTATGCAAATGAACAAAACGTCTAATCCACCCTCTTCAGAAGTATGTGCATTATGTTCTGAACCGTCCCATAAAATCTTTGCATGTCCTTCTGCATCTCAATATCCGGAATTTGTTGAACAACACGTTAATTCTATGCAACAATTCCCACAAAATAATTATAATCCTAGGTCGACTAATTTTCCTAATATGTACCGACCCCAATATCAACAAGGTCAATACCAACTACCTCCTCCACCTCCACGCAATAATGCATTTGAGGAGAAGGTGTTGGCCTCACTTGAAAACTTTGGTTCGGTGGTCCAGTTAGTACACTCTCACACACAATCCATAGCAAAACTGGAGTCCCAAGTAGGGCAAATTGCTAATACGCTAAACCGCTTAACTGAGAGTAAGTTGCCCAGTCAACCTACTCAGCAACCTAAGGGGCAATATGCAGTGGGGAGTGCGAGTGAGAGCGTGAACGCTGTTTCGACTAGGACGACTACTCGAGATGAGGAAGTTGTTGTAATTCCGGATGGGGGTGAGAAAAATAAAAATTTAAATTTGAATAAAGAAAAAGGTGAAGACGTGGATAGAGTTAGAAAAGATGAAGAACCGGGCCCAACGAATTATATTCCGAGAATGCCATATCCACCTAATGTTGAGGAACCATCTAATTTTTCAAAGAAAAAATCAAAAACTGAAGATATACTCGAGGTATTTAAACAAGTTGAAATTAATATTCCTTTCCTCGACGCTATAAAACAAATTCCCGCTTATGCTAAATGTTTAAAAGACCTATGTACGCAAAAACGCAAAATACGCAGTCATACTCCTAAAAAGGTCTTCCTCACGGAAAAAGTAAGTTCAATTTTCCAACACGCTCCTCCGAAGTATAAGGATCCCGGTACGCCTACGATTTCATGTGTCATAGGTGACACTATCATTCATAGGGCTCTCCTTGACTTAGGTGCGAGTGTTAATCTCTTACCCTATCATGTCTATAAACAACTAGGACTAGGTGAACTTAAACCTACGGCCGCTACTATTCAATTAGCGGATCGTTCCGTCAAAGTACTTAGAGGAATCGTCGAGGACGTTTTAGTTAAAGTTGATCAATGTTTCTATCCCGTTGATTTTATGGTCCTTGACACTGAACCCGTGCTAGATGCTAGGAAACACACTCCTGTCATTCTAGGCCGTCCATTCTTAGCCACGGCCAACGCACGTGTTAATTGCCGGACGGGGGTAATGAAAGTGTCGTTTGGGAACATGAAATTAAAATTAAATGTTTTTAATGCGGCTGATCAACCTCCAAAGGACGATGAATACTTAAGTGTTGAGGGTAATGAGGTTAGAAGAACTGTTGAACCTAAAAAGATAATGAATAGCAATGAGAGGAATAATACGGTGGATGATGAGTGGATGAATCCTAATACCTCGGACCCTAATGCTGAATCTTCTTGGAAGGTAAGAAATCGATTTGAACATACTGACAAACCGTCGATTGAATTAATTCGAAGCGACATAATTTCTGCTTACCATCGAGCTCTACCTGACATCCTTAGGGGTACAAAATCCGAGTTACAGCCTCCGTAAGTCTTGAGCTAGAACGTTCTAGCTGAAGACGTAAAAGTTAGCGCTTCTTGGGAGGCAACCCAAGCTTTATTTCATTCATTTTTCTTATTTTTGGTCGTTTTTGAGTCTGTTTGAGTCTGTTTTGGACATTTTGGACAGGTCTGGGGGTTGGAATTAATTTATTTTAATATTGTATACATAATTTTAGCTAAAAAATGGAAAACACCCAAATCGCGCGAGCAATCCGCTCGCGCGAGACGTCATTCGCGCGGCCCGCTGGCGCGAGAATGTGCCTTAGTGTTTTTTCTTTCTTTTTCCTTATATGAGCTCTCAGCATTTACTCGCCCCTAGCCTCGCGGGCGCGAGGTTGCTCGCGGGCGCGAGGGGGTCCCGCTGGCGCGATTTCAGAAGAAAAAAAAAATAAAAAAAATATTGGGATTCGCGCGCGCGACGGCCGCTCGCGCGGACCGCTCGCGCGATCCCCCATTTTTCTGACATTTTCTTTAGTCTTCTATATCTTCCTTCCACACCTGTCACACAGTTTATATTTTTTTGTTTTTGTTTCTTAGGTACTTTTAGATCGAGTCTTTGATTGTTTTCATAATTCTGGTTATGTTTTTTCCTTTTATAGCTTCTTTTCGTGTTGTCTTCATAGTTTTGTTTCTTCTTATAGTTTCATTTAGCTTAGTTATAATTCTTTTAGTTGTTTTTATTATTTTGTTTGTTTAGTTTTCTTTTGTTAAGAAGTAACAGGTAACATTGCACTTTATAGCCATATTCCTTTGTGTTCACCTGTTCTATGCTTGTCGAGATCGAGGTACTATCGTTCCTTTCTTACGTACTCTCCTTTCTTTCATTTTATTGTTTCATTGGGGACAATGAAAGATTTAGGTTTGGGGGTATGCACACATGCACAATAGTTATGCAAAATTTTAGAAATTTTTTTTCAATAAGTATGTTTAAATAAACGATGTTACCTACGATTTTTGCAATATCAATTTGATACTTCTTGTTCAATAACTTTGATTGTTATAGAATGATAAACAAGGGAAGATGTGATTAAACATTTGCTAAAGTTATGATATGACGTTTTAAGTTATGTATCGTTCGAATCGTAGTTTTATATCATAAATTTGCACACAAACTTATGCACTGCATGTAGTCATTGAAATACATGTCTGATGTGAACTATAATATGATTCGGATTTCTAGATAACACATGGTGGAGACTAAGCCCAGTGAGCTTTTGAGCCTATCTTTTCTTTATAGAGGGTTATAAATACATCTTGTGTTTGTCGAATTTCATTGAAATAGCGCATCTACTCGTTGTTTAGTCTCATTATTCTTGTTTTGGTTGATAGTCAAGTTAGAATATTTGTTACCATGCTAAATAATCTTCCATTGTAAACATTGAAGAACCGTATTACCCTAGGAAATGATTTTAGGCCCTCTTTGTTTATTGCCGACCGATAAATTATAAAATTTCCTTAGTTCGCCCTTTGAGCCGTTAAAATGCCATTTCTTTCTTTGTTCACCATTATCCTCTGTAAAAGCTCCAACTTGATCAACTTGGAGTATACCACTGGAAGAGTGAATAACTTTTAGTAGTATTAAGGCGATGTGTTGATTGAGAAGAAGAAAATAAGATGTTATTGGGGTAGTTGCTTGGTATTCAATGCATAGTCATTTGAGAAGCGAGAAAAGAAAAAGGAAAAGGAAAAAATAAAGAAGAGGAAGGTTGAAAAAAAATGAAAGAAAAGAAGAAAAATAAATGAAAAGGAATAAAGAGAAAGAAAAGATGAAAGTTGGTAGAGAAGAAGAATGAAAGAAATCGAACATGCCTTACAATGCCATTCTGAAACTACTTGATAAATCCTTTCTATCCTTTTTCAATGCCTGAGCCACATTACAACCTTTGAAAAGTCCTATTTGATCCTGGAAAACATGGTTTGGATATGAAAATGATGGGAGGGGGATTAAAACATGGTAATGATTAATTTTTCTTGATTATTGGCATCTTATCCATTAGACTACTATTCTTTCGTATCATGCGTCTTTTTCGAGTCATATGTGAGCATTTTTCGTTTTGAAAATATATTTCCTTTACTCACATATTTTAGAGAAATTACACCTGTTTCTGAGTGTTTCATTTGAGAGTGTAATTCATTGTGAGATTCGTAGTCGAGACATAGTTAAATGGTTATCCGAGTTATATTCCATGTTCATGACATACGCGTGTTTACTTGACTACCACATCACACACGTGTAATCTTATGAGGAACTCTATTGATTTATATGATGCATGTGCTTGAGATTGTTTTTCATGATATAGGTGAACGTTTGATTCTGTTTCTTCTTGTTCATTATTCTATTTTGAATCATTGTTTTATAATAAGGAGTATTGTTTATTAGTTTTTAGTTTTTAATAAAACCTTTTAAATTTTTAAGTTAATAAATATGGTTGTGGATGACTTGTTGATGAGAACCCTCACGAGACTTCACTCGTCCGACTAGGGACACCTAGAGGTTTAAAAGGCTTGTTGCATACGCTAAATGCAATCGCAATCCATGCGAAAATGGAGTAGTATTTTATTAGTAGTTAGTTTTTATTTTAGTTTTGCTCGAGGACTAGCAAAATGTAGTTTTGGGGGTGTGATCGGGAGAGAACTAATCCTAATAATACGCCTTAACGAGCGTTTGTTAGTACCTTTTTATCCTGTTTTTGTATATTTTTACTTCATTTTCTATTTTTTGACAGGTTTTGGAAGAAATCACCTAAACCAGGCTAAACAGGATGAAAAAGCACAAAGAAAGAAGCTGAAAAAGCCAAGTCGCGCGCGCGACCCGCGGGCGCGGAAATCCAGAAAGTCGCTCTCGCGATCCGCGCACGCGAAGTACCAAATGTCGTGCTCGCGCGACCCGCTCGCGCGATATGTGTAAAAACCAAAGTTGCGTATTTCAGTGTACTGAAGACTCCTGTGCAAACGAAACTGCTGAACGACGTCTAGACTGTAAATTGCATCAATTTCAGTTCGTTTCGGGTTAGGAAGGCTTCCAAAACTTGTTGTAAATCTATATATACCCTATTTTATTACAATTAAAGGGTTAGACATTATTAGCAATTATTATACACACATACTTCCAGCCATTGAAGGGAGGGAAGCAAGAAGAAGAAGAAGAAGACCAAGGGTTTCCATTGCCTCCTCCATCAACTACTTGCCATCCATCACTTCCATGGACGGCTAGATCATAGATCTAGGGTTTCAATGAAGCCCTAGACGAGTAATAGGGTTTTATTTATGTTTTTATTTTAGTTTTATTATGTATGGATGACAGTCACATGTTTAGAGGATTTTTATAAATAAATCGTACTTCTATTGATTGAATCATTACTTTCAGAATTTATTCTTGTCTTAGATCTATTTTTGACTGTGATGTGCTCAACAATCTATTCTTGCTGTGCTTGTTTAGATTGTTTACATGTGATGGTGCTTTATTGATTTGTGCTATCAAGTATCCGAATAGTCCATGCCTAGGTTAGACAGATTAGATCACAACCCTAGTTTAGTGTGGGATAATTCGTGCTAACCGAAGATGGATTATGTTGGTGCTTGAACCATGAATATCTTCTTGTCGGAGGAATTGGGCTTGTAGCTACAATTCCCCATAATCATCCAACTTAGTAAACTAAAGTAATTCATAAATATTCCTATTATGAAGCTAGTGGTGGATTTGCAATCCTAGGTTCCCTTAAACATTATTTAAAACACTTTTAATTGCTTTCATAGTTTAGATTTAGTTTTATTGTTATTAGTTTAATTAAATTCAAATCAAAATCCATTTTTATAATTAATTAGATTTAGGTTTTAAGATTAAAACACGGTAGTTAATCAATCTCTGTGGGTTCGACCTTTACTTCCACACTGCAAATCCTTAGAAAAGTAAAGTACACTTTTTATATCTTGATTCTGACAACATCATCATGTACTAGACCAGACATCTACTTTGCCATTGGCATGGTTAGCAAGTATCAGTCGAATCCTGCTCCTGAGCACTGGATAGTTGTCAAGCACATTCTTAAGTAGTTGAGCAGGACTAAAGATTACATGCTTGTGTTTGGCGGCGATGAGTTGATTCCAGTAGGATATAATGACTCAGACTTTATGTTTGATAAAGATTCGAGGAAGTCAACATTTGGACTTTTCTTTACCCTAGGAGGTGGTGCTATTAGTTGGATGACCATTAAGCAAAAATGCATTTCAAACTCAACTATAGAAGCTGAGTATATGGCTACTTGTGAAGCTACAAAAGAAGCTATTTGGGTCAAGAAGTTCCTCATGGAACTTGAGGTGGTACCAACGTCATTGTTACCTATTATACTATATTGCGAGAATAGTGGGACAGTGGCTCAGTCTAAGGAGCCAAGGAACCATACAAAGGGAAAGCACGTACAAAGGAAGTATCATCTCATTCGAGACATAATCCAATGTAGAGATGTAACTATCACCAAGATTTCCACTGTTGACAATCTTGTAGATCCATTTACAAAGGTTTTTTCCATAGAAAGTCTTTGATCGTCATCTAGATAGTTCAGGCCTCTGATGTAGTGCATTATGAGTACAAGTGGGAGTTTGTTGGGATTATGCCCTCAAATCCGATCTTTATGTATTTGACATTTGGCATTTTATATATAGATATCTTTGATACATTTAATTATGTGTGATTCATGAGATGATGATTTGTAATCCTTAAATATCATAGTAGGTAATTTGTACATATATGAGATACATATAAGTGAGATACGAATTACTATTATTTTATGCTTAGAACTTGTCACAGCTGATGATGAGACTAGATATCTGATCAGGAATACACTATAGCATGATTAACTACCATTAGATGAGTGATGAATCTCGATCACTAGAGTATGACTCTTAGTTAATATACTAGTGCTTATAGCGCATTGATGGGCCATGAGCTTTTCTATTGACATTTTAGACTATCAACAGTCGATAAGAACTCATAACTTGTATAAGGTACACGTTCTCAATCTTGAGATGATTATAGACACAAACTATGAATATGGTTGCTTTGACTTACCAATTAGTGCGGCCTTAAAGATCAATGCCTTTTATCGTTAGCAATCTTGCACCCCTTTCGACATACTTTTGTAATGTATATATATGTATTAGTTGAGGGCATGCTCAGATTATTAATTCGATTAAAAAGGATTTGAGTAGAGGCCTAACATGAGATCGGATGAGAGGGGGTGTTTTAGTCCATCGGGCTCCTTTCCCTCTCATTCCATAATCCCCGAACCTAGAAATCTCTGGTTTCCAAAAGATCTGTTTGCTTTTAAAATGGTTTCTTAATTTTCCTTTAAAACTTAAGTGGCGACTCGCATTTGGAATTTTGAATTTGAAAAGTTTGAAAAAAAGCGTGGTTAAACTGCGATATCTATAATCTGGCGACTCTGCTAGGGATCGAACCCAATATCTCTGGTTTTGTAGACCAGCTTCTATTTTGGGTTCGTTAGAGGATTAGACTTGAAAGTATTCTTTTAATCGAATTAATTAATTTTTGTGTGTCTATTGCATTGCACTTGCATGTCTCGCTAGTCGATTACACAGAACTAAGACCTTGGAGGCTTAGGGCAACCCGGTCGATCAAGCCATCATGGGACTATGTGATTACCATTGATCTAATACCATATGGTGGTATATAAAGCATCCTATCGGATGTGTGTCAAGGGTCCCTTATTTGACCAAAACTCGGCCTTTGCATAGTAGTTCCTATAGCACCTTTTAATCTCGGAAATCAATTCTTGATTAGGATTATGTGCTAGGAAGTTTTGTATGCCCGGAAGGGATTATTTGAGATGATGACAATGCTTGCTTGATGAAGGATGTATAACCCTTTAATCACCTTTTAGCGATTCCTTCTCATGTTCCATGACATTTGGGAAAATGCCAGATTTTGATTATAAGGTTACACTTTTTATATCTTGTTAGCTAAGCATCTGAATTCATGAAAAGTACGATGATAATCTGATCATGTGATCCTTCAACCCAAAAGTTTTAACATTTCACTTTTGAAAGAAAACAAGATTTTGAAAACCACCATCACCTTTTATCCCAAAATGTTTTTACAAGAAAAGAGTCTCTGCAATTCATTTTCCTTTGATCAAGCGAAGCTCCAAACTAACCTCTGTTAAGGTATATTTTTACATGATCATTTTCAAAGAAGAAATCCAAAAATCTTGGGAATTATTTTTTGGAGAATTTAAAAAAAAAAAAAAAAAAAAAAAAAAGAATTTCATAGCAAAATTTCAAACCAAATCATCTTTGTTGAGGAATGTTTAAGATCCTCGTTTTTAAAAGAATTCTCGAAAACTGTTTTCAAAAGATCAGATCACCCAAGAAATTTTTTTTAAGTGAAATTTTCCAAAAGGGTAATAAGGATCACAATGAAAGGAGAGGTTAGCGCACTTGACATAACTGGGGATTTTATGTGCTTATGTGCTTATGTGTTTGGATTTGGATTTTCTTTTCTTTGGCATATAGAGTAGGCACACACACATGTATTACATCCGTGTGACATATGAACCATTCATGAAAGCTTTTTTGCAACTAATAAAGTCAATAAATAAAATGAAAAAGATAATAAAGGAATAGAGAAAGTCATTATAAGAACAAATTTGGAATCAAAATTGATTTAAAATAAAATGTGGTTATAGGTAAAAATAGAACCTGTCTCAAGCACAGTTTGGTTTAGAGATTCAACAGAAAGGTTGGTTAGAAGAGAAGACAAAATAGCACAAGAGGCAAACATAAGGGAAGTAGCAGAGTTGAGGGTAATGGTTGAACAGCAAGCTGAGCAAATGAGGCTACAGGCTAAAAATATGAATCGTATGATGGCTATGATGGAGACTATGCACGGCAATCGCCATTAGCTAACCCTCAGGTAATTAATCTGCCAGTTTCAAGAGAGGAGGATTGGTTTGATGACCCAGAAGTTCAGAGAGCTGATGAACCGCGAGCAGAGAAAGAAAAAATAGAGAAGGAAAAAAGCTGAGAAAGAAAGAATAATGGCTAAAAAGGTAGAGAAACTTGAGAGGGTGGTCCAAAAGGATCACGGGGTGGACACTTACTTACTAGAATTGGAAGGATTATATGATGTGGTTCAGGAGACACTTCCCGCCGGGTTCAAAATGCCAATTTTTGACACATTTAATGGAACGAGTAATCCTCGTAGCCATGTACGAATGTGTATTGGGGCCGTCCATCCTAGAAGATTGAGTACTATGATGATATCCATTTTGTTTCAGCAGACCTTGTCTAGGGCTGCCTTATCATGGTATGTCACGTTTGAGCCAAGCAAGACCAGAATTAGGGAAAAAGTAGTGACGTCATTTGTTGTGCAATATGAGTACAATCAAGATATTGATGTGACCATTCAGGATCTGAAGACCACAAGGCAAGGCAGCAAAGAGTCCTTCGTAGATTATCTAAACAGGTGGAGGGGTAAAGCAGCCAAGATGGTGCAAAGACCGTCCGAGAAAGAACAAATTCGAATATTAATGAAGAACCTTCAGCCAGTCTATCAAGTGAAGATGTGCTTTCAATCAATCAATACCTTCGCTGAGGTTTTTGATGTGGGAACAAGGATAGAGGATGCAATCCAAGAAGGGGTAATCAAAAAGAAGAACCAGCAAATAGATGCAGGCGGTGGAACTATGAGAGAGGACATTCGGGAGGCCACTTTGGCCCCACCGATGTCAATGCATTGAGCAAGCCAGAGAGAAATTTGATATAACAAGGAACTATCCAAGAAGAGGAGGAGTGTAATACATGTAATTTTCCTCTATATATAATAATATCAATTTACTAGATTTTCGCATTTGACTGGTCATTGTATTATTTTAATTGTATGACTACATCAATGTGATGTTATGCCTAATTAGACTATAAGCACCGCATTGACTCGACCGTAATAGGATTTAATTTAGTCCCATACCCAAACCCATACATTAGAATTAATACTTGATTGCATGTAAATCAAGACCAACACGCATAACAAGGACTTGTGCACATAAACTAAGGAAGTGGCACAAAACTTAAGGTGGGGCCCACCATGGCCGGCCACATGGTGGCACATGCAACCCTCTCTTGACACTTGTCTACCCTTTTTACACTTGTCCACTTGTTGGACACTTGTTCTAACATGCACCCATGCATCTGCCACCTAACCCTCCACCCTTTTCTATATAACCATGCATATAGACATGCATTACTCTCTTAGTCACTTAAAATATTCATATAGAGTTAGAGAGAGAGCTACAAGTTGGGAGTTCCATGGAGAGATAAAAGAAAATTAGGAAGAAACCAAGCATTCATGTTCTTTTTCTTTTGTGCACCTTTCATATACAAACACCTATATGCGTCCATAGCAGCATGGGAACTTAGAAAACAGTTAGAAGAAGTCATTAGAAGAAAAAAAATTCTAGAAGTAAAGAAAAAGGAGAAGAACAAGGAGCTTTCACCATTGAAGTTGAATTCAAGCTTCCTAAGCTCAAATCCAAAACCCAAGCTCAATTTCAAGTTTAGGAGAGTTTACTAACTCACTTTAGAACATATACACCATGTAGTAATGTTTAGTAAGTATTTGATGTTGTTATTTAGAGGTTTCTATGCAACATGCAAGACGAATCTTAAAATCTGGGAAACAGAAATTTTCATCAAAATGTAGTTTAATAAAAATAGCTTTTCTGATAGCTCGAGATCGTACAACCTTCTCAATTTTTTTGTGGAGAAAGGAAACTCATTTATTTACAAATAAGTCCTCTAAATCCTGGTCTAAAAATCATTCCTTTATAGGTGAAATGCCCATACAACGCAGTGTTATAAATCTGAGACAGAGCAGTCCAAAATATAAAAAATATCTAAGTAAAATGAACAATTTGAGCAGCTCAAAAATCCAAATGAAGCTAATTTTTTTTGTACATAAATTTAATCCAAATACCTATAATGTTCTAGTTTTGAGATTCATCTATAAAGCAATTTATCATGCCCAAAGAAATCATATCAATTTAGTCAACACAGTGAAATTAATCCTGGCAGATTGTGTATCTACTTGTATGATGTATTGTATATACATTGTGTTGATTGATGATGCTTGTTTTCTGGTACCTGTGTTATGAATATTTCGTGCTATGGTAGTGCTATCGCATAGATGAGCATGTTAAGGGTTTATCTATATGTTCGCTGCTATCAAATCCATATTATAGATCCATGAGCTACCTACTATGTTTCCGTTGTTGTGAATATAGTGTGATGACCATTGAAAGTTCATACCTAAGCTATAAGTATGTTGTACAACATGATTATCACGTTGATAGTGATTAGGTAACCATAGTAAGTATTGCTGGTTAGTCGTGTCATCGTACTACTGAGGATATGAGCATGTAAACGAGTTCGTATAAGGGTGGAGCTTAGGGAAATATGCTATGGGATTACAATGATTATAAGTGTAACGATGGTGATCGCATTCGGAAGTTGTGTACGGAGCCTAATCTTGAAATAAGTGACGTGGGTATCAGATGTGTAATGTCGGGGGCAACTTATGCTAGGATTAATTGTTGGGTAGTTAAACTAGGCCAGTTATCAAGTTAAAAGCTCTGAGAGGTCTAGTGTGATGACGTACTAATATGGTGAGTCAGGACTTTGTGTCAGACTCAGTGCTGTGAGTGGGACTTCATGTCAAACTCAGTATGGAAGTGATAGGACTTTGTGTCATACTAGTATCGTGAGTCAAGACTCTGTGTTAAACTCAGTATGGTTATGTTAGGACTTTGTGTCAGGTTAGTTAGGAAGCTACGACTCCATATCAGGGTTATTAGTAGAGTGAGTTGAACACTTTGATTCTCCATGACGAAGTGAAGGTCGAGTTGAACACTTTGATTCTCCATGATGATGTAAAGGTCGAGTTGAACACTTCGATTCTTTGTGATGAAGTACGAACACTTCGGTTCTTCATGACGAATTGAGAACACTTTGATTCTTCGCGACAAAGTGAGGGTTGAGTTGAACACTTCAGTTCTTCGTGACGAAGTAAAGGTTGATGTAAAGTGAGTAGATTTTCTATTGCAGAGGTTGTTGTCTAGAGTTGAGATTCCAAGTCAGGCTCTGGTATCAGGTTACTACAATATCTTTGGGATGTTGAGATTGGTCGTGTTGATTGTCTGTATTTTCTTTGAATAGGTTGTCAAGCGCGTTAGTGGTCATAGTTAGATGGTGAGAGCGTGGATAACTTTAAAAGATGTAATAAAAGGAGTAAATGTGTTTTGTTTGTGTGTAGCTATATAAGTTCCTTTTGATTTAGTTTTCTCACTCAGCTTTCATAAGATGACGGCATTCATGTTGTTGGACATTCCCCTATCCAACTTATCCTGGTGATGAGTACACAAGTTATGATGCTACCCAAGAGGAGGAAGTGGAGCTGGAGTGCACTGAGGAGGATTATGGCTATGCTAGTTAGAGAGAAGAGTAGTAGTTGTAATCTTGTAAATGTTTTTGGCTGTAATCTCTATCAAAAGACTTATCATATCTATGTAATAGTTTTTGTAAGGCCCGAGAGCCATAAGACCCTGATGTATCTTTAATGATGTAATAGTTAGCTAGTACAGTGGCTTTTCATTGTAATATAATCAGGTAAGCAGATGTTGGTTTTATCCTTTATGTCATCTTGTTTAATATTAGCATTTGGTCCTGGATAATTCGGTAATGCAACCAGTCACGTACCAGAGGTCTAAGATGAAAATTTTAAATTTTTCCCCATTTTGGCTACACCAGGGTATGACAGGGATTTTTGGTATTAGACCCTTAGGTTAAGACATGTACACTGATTGTCCTATGCACTTTAAGTTATGAACCATTAGATCTTTTCCACCTATGAAGATATTAACCTTATGATAGTTTTATATTGGAGAGGTTAACATGGAGCCTTTTTATGTCCAGGATGGATTTGGAGGACACTGGATATACCCAGACTACATAGAGCCCGCAGACCCAATGTTGTATCACCAGAGGATTCAACAGAGTGCCCTACAACATATGCAAGATAACATGTGGCATGACATTCATGGATTGGGGATTCAGGATCCAGCGATACTACAGATGGAGGCACATTACTGCAAGAGCACACATAGACTCATTCATCAGGTGGCAGTCAAGATGACTCAGAACTGCCATACCTTTAAAGTCATTACTTTTTTAGTAGAGTTGACACCCCTACCATTACCCGCAGGACCACCTTCTTTTATACCACCACCACCACAAGAGGAACCCATAGTTGATGCACCTTTAGCCACAGAGGCACTCATGAGGTCTGATAGTGATGATGAGTTCAACGATGACGATGATGATTCAGATGACGACGAGCCAGAAATGGCCATGGAGGAGGCTGATGATGGAGAGGATCTAGTAGAGGACATAACTAAGGAGAAGCCGGTAGAGGCTGGTGATGATGAGGATCCAACAGAGGATGACGACGAGGATGGCGCGATGGTAGTTATGGATGATGGAGGGCCAGAGGTTGAGGATGACTTAGAGGACGACGAAGATGATGAGATGATCGACGAGTTTGACCCATACTTGGATTAGGTTCTACCCAAAGATATTCCAATTCAGGATGATGATCCACCTTACGAGTCAGATATGGAGGACTTTTGGGATAGGATCCCCAAGATCTAGAGCTCTTCTTGTAATAGGGCTAGTAGCCCATCTTTTGTGTATATAGTTGTACTCAGGCAAGTAACACGTATTAGCAGTAACGTGTACGTCTTTTCTATGCATGTGTTTTTGGTACTATTTTCCCTACAATGTATATATCCAGTGTGCGTGCTTTCCTATGTAAAGGTTTTTGTAAATATGCTGTACCATGTAAATATTTGAAGTTATCAATGAAGACTTGTTTCCTTTGCTTAATGGAGTATATGCATAATGTGATATGTGCTTATATTGGAGCTACTATCTATATTGAGTCATTTATATATCTTGTAACCACAATTAGGGTTGGAGAGTAACCAATAGACATGCATGTAGGTACATAAGCACACAAGCACAATGGCGGGCAGACCGAGAAGAAATCACAATAGAGGACCACCAGATCCCATTCCTGAAGGAATCAATCCTACTGGAATCTTTGGCGCATTTCTACAGTGACTGGACTATATAGGCAACAACCATGACAACAGAAATGGTAACAACAACAACAATCGCCCAAGACCCCCACCTCAGACATGCGACAGACTAATAAAAGGATTTAGAGCTTTACGCCCTGATAGGTTTGACGACACTGGTGAATCCTGGCGAGCACAGTAATGGCTGAGCTTTACGCCCGTACTGTCTTGCTACTTTCCAACTCACTTATGTGGTGACTACTTGGTGGGAAGACGAGAGGGCAACTATCAGAGTAGAAGCTTCAAGAAGGATGACATGGACCACCTTCCAGGAGAAGTTTCTAGAAAAGTACTTTTCCGAGGATGAAAAGGACCAGAGAGAGAAGGAGTTTATCGAGTTGACTCAAGGAAATAAGACTGTAAGAGACTACACAACATAATTTGAGCACTTGTCCCGCTTTTCCACTCACATGGTTGAGACCCCTCAAAAAAAGATCAAGAAGTTTCACCGAGGACTCAATCCACACCTCTGACATCTGACATTGGAACACTTGAATCAAACTTTCGAGTCATTTGTCAGGTTGGCAGTAGGACTGGAAAGAAATGGCTGTCAAGGCTCAAAGCAAATGACAAACTGACCACCCCTGTTTAGGAATGGATCAAGAGGAAGAACTTCGACTCATTTCCAAGGAAACAAGCCTCCATGGAATAATGGTAAGAAACCAGGACCCATCCTTCTTCAGGATAAGAATGCAACACTTCCCACTCCACAAGTGCTAACCACAGCCACTAGGAACAAAAAGGATGGATGTTTTAATTATAGGATCCCCAGACATATGGCACAAGACTGCATAGTCCCCAGGACCAACAACCAAGCTAACGTTATATGCTTCAATTGTGGCAAAAGAGGGCACGTAAGCAAGGATTGCAAGGCACCAAGAGAAAACTATCATGGGCCTACTACTCAAGGCCACATTGGCAAAGATCAACTCAATGCTATCATACCCAAGGTGGCTGGCTATGATGAAAAGGAACAATAGTACTTAGAAGGTACACTCTCATTATATGCTAGTCGAGTTAAAGTGCTTTTTGATACTGGTGCAACAAATTCATTTATTACCTTTGAGATTGTACGACGATTGGGTTTAGTACCCCAAACACTTGAGGTAGCTCTGAACATAGTATCACCTTTGGGAGTGACCGTGATGCTAGGAAAGGTGTGTAAGGATAACACTTTGACATTGGAAGATAGGAACTTACCCGCAGACTTAATTGTCCTACCTATGAAGGGATTCGATGTAATCCTAGGAATTGACTGGCTTACTAAGTATCATGAAAAGTTAAACCGTGCTAGTAAGTCGATCACATTTTCAATACCTAGGAGTACACCCTTCAATTTCCAATGCAACCCTACTAGTAATGCCTTTCTTACAAGTCACTTAGCCACTATGGAAACCACAAGCTCAGAATCGATGATCGCTTAAATTCTAATAGTTTGAGACTATGAAGATGTCTTTCAGAACATCTCTAGATTACCACCTAAGCGCAAGATTGACTTTTGTATTGATTTAGTACCCAGAATAACACTATTATCCAAGACCCTTGCCGTATGGCCCCAACAGAAAAGCTAGAGCTGAAGAAGCAAGTGCAGAAGTTGGAAGATCTAGGATTCATTAGACCCACGTCACCTTGGGGATCCCCTATTCTATTTGTTAGAAAGAAGGATGGAAATCTTTGACTCTGTATTGACTATAGAGAATTAAATAAGGTCACAACAAGAACAAGTACCCACTCACCAGGATAGACAACTTATTCGACCAACTACAAGGAGCGACAAACTTTTCGAAGATCGATTTATGATCCGGTTACCATCAATTATTTGTTAGACCGAAGGATATACCAAGAATAGTCTTCAGAACCAGATATGGGCATTATAAGTTCTTAGTTATGCCTTTTGGGTTACCTAATGCCCCAGTGGTATTCATAGATTTGATGAATCGGGTGTTCAGTCCCTTTTTAGATCAATTCAGCATCATGTTTATCGATCACATTCTTATTTATTTGAAGAGTGAAGAAGAGCACCAGAAGCATGTACAAATTGCACTTCAGACACTTAGAGAAAATTGCCTCTATGCCAAGTTTAGTTAGTATGAGTTTTGGCTGAAGGAAGTTAAGTTCTTGGGGTATGTAGTTTCACAGAATGAAATGCCAATGGACTCAACCAAGACGGACACAGTTTTTAGTTGGAATAGACCAGCCAACGCATCAAAAGTATGAAGTTTCCTAAGATTGGTTGGATACTACAGGAAGTTCGTGGAAAGATTATCAAGGATTGTGTCTCCTTTAACCGGACTAATAAAGAAGGATTCGAAGTTTGAATGAAAGGACAAGCACAAACGTACCTTTCAGGAACTAAAGGAAAGGTTGACCTCAGTGCCAGTGCTAGCTATACCAAAGAGTGGTGAACAGTACACTATCTATAATGACGCATCTTATTAAGCATTAGGATGCGTACTTATGCAAAATGGAAGAGTGATCATTTACGGATCCAGACATTAAAGCCTCATGAGCTGAAGTACCCTACACACGTCCTGGAATTGGCTGCAATTGTCTTTGCACTGAAGATTTGGAGGCACTATCTCTACGGAGATAAGTTCGACTTGTTTATGGATCACAAAAGCTTGAAATAACTATTCTCTTAAAAGTAACTAAACATGAGATAATGATGCTGGATGGAGCTACTTAAAGACGATGACTTTAATTTGTAGTACGACTCTAGTAAAGCAAATGTGGTCGCAGATGCTCTGAGCAGGAAACCCCAAAAGTTTATCGCCTCACTTTTAATTAAGGAATGGAAAGCTTTAGAAGCTTTAACAGAATTTGACATTCAGGCTGCAAGACCAGGTGATGGATGACCTTTTGGATGTCTTATGGTGCAACCAACCCTCATTCATCGAATACTTGAAGCTCAAAAAAAGGTTGAAGGATTGAGAAAATGGTTTGAGAATGCGAAAGCAAAGGATCCGATGAATTAGAATATTGGAGCTGACAAAGGACTCAGATTGATGTAGGGACAGGTTGTGTGTACCCGACATAGATGGTTTAAGGAAATACATTCTGAATGAAGCACACAAGTTAAGGATGACTATACACCCTGGCGAAACCAAGATGTACAAAGACTTAAAAAGGAACTTTTGGTGGGAATGCATGAAGAGAGAAGTCGCAGAATATGTAGCCAAGTACCCTACTTGCTAGCAAGTCAAGGCGGAACACCAACGAACCCTAGGATTACTATAACTACTACCAGTCCCAGAATGGAAATGGGAGCATATCACCATGGATTTTGTTGTGGGATTGCCCAGATCTCAACAGAACCATGATGCTATTTAGGTAGTTGTTGATCGACTGACCAAATTAGCCCATTTTATTCGACTATACTTGCAACAAATTGTGCGATTATATAGAGTACCTATATCAATCATATCAGACCAAGATTCGAGGTTCACTACTAGATTTTGGGAAAGTCTTCAGACAGCAATGGAAACGTCTCTGAAGTTGAGTTATGGGTTTCATCCACAGACTAACGGACAAAGAGAAAGGATGAACCAAGTAATGGAGGACTGTAGACGCCCAATTTTGACCACACTGATAGGATTTAGGGTGGACAATGTCTGGGAGGATTCGATAATGAAAAGTACCCCGTGGAAGGTAATAGATTCCACACAATCGAAGGATCGAACTTCAGAAAGTGACTTCAAGTTCAGAAAAGCCCTTTTCCATGCATAAATCCCAGTTTTGTCAAAATCATCTCTCAGAATTCATATCTACTCAAGGTTATATGAACATGAAGTGTTATAAATGTGGTATTC
Organism: Hydrangea macrophylla; assembly: GCA_033977485.1. NCBI lineage: Eukaryota > Viridiplantae > Streptophyta > Magnoliopsida > Cornales > Hydrangeaceae > Hydrangea > Hydrangea macrophylla. Next base: position 10,127,253 of record CM066990.1, on the reverse strand, counting down.
TAGGTATCCAGAGATTCAATTTTAAAGAAAAGTTCAAAATCAATGCACATTGAAAACCAATTTTGAAAAGGAATTTTGATTTCAAAAAGACGATGAAAGTTTCGAAGGACTTCCGGGCTTCAATTAGACTTTAATTCTCATTTCAAAACCTCCTGGCATATTTTTATACTGAAATTCAATTCAAAAACTTTTCAACGGTACATAAATGGACAATTTTGGACAACAAAAAGTATTTTTACAAAAATCTAGAAAAGCAGTGCACGTAATATTTGAAACAGGGCTTAAGGGCAACCAAGCGAACCAGAAAAGCAAGTGGCAATTTTGGGTAAGAGGGTGGAGGGTCCCACCAAAACTTCCACCTACATGTGGTGTTCTCCAACACACTTTTTTGGTTCCAGACCATTCCAAGAGGTTTTCACTGCGAGGAAATTGCCTGGAAACTGCGTTTAGGCACTGAAATGGCCATTTTAACCCTTTTCTAATCTCTAAAATCCTTGTTTTAACCCTAAAACTTAAGAATTAAGTTTACAAAACTCCATATAAAGATCCATATGAGATCATCTTTGACACATAAGAGAATATACAAGAGGAGAAGAGAGAATACAAGTGAATATACTTGCAAGATATAAGAATATACATAGAATTCAAGAGAGATTTCTAGAGAGAAGAAGTGAATTATGAATGAAATTTCCATAAAACTAATGTCAAGATAATTAAATTAGAAAATTATACATCAATTGCCTCCCTTAACTTCCATGGATGAGTTCTTGAAGAACTTGAAGTACACTTGAAGAAGAAGATCCTTCAAATCAACTTTGATTGCATAATTGAGAATCCTCCAAGAGGTAGATGACACGTGAAAAATCTTGTGCGCTCTTGTGCAACACCCAAGTGTAGGTGGACGTGCAAGTAGTAACTGGTAAGACCAGGTCGATCCCACAGGGAAGGATGAGAGATAAATTACTTAGATTAAACTCTAAAAGAAAAGAAAATTCAATATTTCAAGAGAGGCGTAGAACACAAAGTTCTACAAGTAATAACTACTAATCTAAAAAAAAACAACTAAATTAAATTAAACTAATGATTAACTATTTAACTGAAACAAGATTTAAAAACGGTTTTTCTTAATAAAAGAAAGTGTTGGGATCACGCGAATCCACCATGACTCAACCATCTACCATGCAAATGCAATTAAGCTCAACGAAGGGCAACTTCTACAGTACCCCGTACTTCTCTAAAGATATAGAATCAATAGTCCTCTCATGACCGGGACTATATCATCACAATTAAGTTTGAAATACACAAAGGTGGTTTAATCCAATAGTTAATACTCTCACCTACAATGGTGTTAGCATTGAGGGTGGTTTACAAAATATATTGAAAGAAAATGCCTTAAGGCTTAATGTTTAAAGACTGTTTTGACAAACTGAGCATATGTGGACAGTTTGATAACGAATCAGTAAAGCAGAAAGTCTTGGAATACTGTATTAGATGTCCTCAAGAATCAGAGACCTCGATCGATCGACGCGCTTTCGATCGATCGACCTTCATCATCTCTCGATCGATCGAATAACTTCGATCGCTCGACTTCGTCTCTGGTCCGATCGATCAAACTACATTCGATCGATCGTACACAGAGAAAAATATAGTGCATGGCAGAGGGCTGAAATCACGATTTCATCGCGATTTCCCAACCCCGAACTACTCAGACATGGTCTGGAAAGTATCAGATTTGTTTTTAACGTGAGAGTTCAATAAAGACATGTTTGGTTGCAATTTTTTCATTAAAACTATGAAACTAATGGTTTTGACCTATCTAGCATGCAATACTCAGAGATTGAAAACTAAACTGTGATTAACTCAATGCAAAATATAAACAGAACAATAATAAAGAACCTGAAACGTAGAACTTGTATAAACTATGAAACAATCCACGCTAACAATGTTGAATCTTGAGAAAACCTACAAAAAAACAATAAAACTCTCTCCTCTCTCTTATGAAAACTGATGAAACACAAGTGGGGCATCCTTTGGGACGTCCAGAAAATGAATATATATAGCTACGACCTAATACTAGGGTTAAATCCCGTTTCTGCTGCGTGCGCGTAAAATCTGATCAAATGCATGTTCGATCGATCGAACAACTCTCGATCGATCTAACTTCCAGAAACTTCAATCGCTTGAACTCCTTTCGATCGATCGAAACGTCGATCGCTCGAAACCTTATCGATCGCTCGAACCTTGTATTTCAGCATTGAGTTGTCTTCATCAGGGCCAAGCACTTCCTTTTATCAACATTCTTCAATCTTATATACAGCAGCAATAATCTGCACAAATAATCACTAAAACAATACCACTTATCATAGTTTAATCAATTTGTGCAAAAACTGGTATTGTAATTCAAACTGCAGATAAACAGGGGAATTGTAGACTTTTCTAATGTATTTTTCTCTTTTAGCGCGGTTATATTCTACAAATACACCCGCTTGTCAGTAGACATCATAATTCATCTCTAATCCTTACTTTTGTATATAGATCTATAGGGTTTAGTTCTAGTTTGGTTTTGTTTTCTTTGTTAGAACACTCATCTTGTTCCTCTCTTGTTCTTCACACACTCACATAGCTAGATCCAAGTCCTCTTTGATTTTGTTGATAATTCATAATTAGAGATTGATTTTCAGTTTGATTTTTAATTTTGATTTAATTCTTCTATTTAGTTTAGATCCATGCATAAATGACTATATATATGTATCTATTTTAAATTCCATGATGGTTTGGAAGTATGATCTATGAGAAGGATGATTCCTATGTTCATACTTATCTCTTGATTATTCCTATTACCTAGAATTCCTAGTGAATTTCATCTCCAATAGGATATTTGTAAGTCCCTTTGATCTATGATCTATAGTTCTTTATAGAACTTGAGGGTTAAATTGATTGGGAATCATGATAATTAAGTTGATCTATGAGTTTGATCTCTCAAATAAGTCTCTACCAACACTTAAGATGTTTTCCTCATACCTTAAAATGAACTAGTCAAAATTTAGCAAAACAGATTGATTTTGTCCATAAGATTTGGTCCACCAAAACCCATAGTTTGATGGATTTCAAATTTTTCTGGGTAAACTTTGATGAATTAGCTTTCATTCGATCCGTTTTGAGAATCATTAGAATCCATATGCTATTTTTAGAAATTGTAGAGAAATCAGTTGACAGATTTGAACATAGTCTCTTTTTATTTGAATTTTAGAAAATTTATGATAGTTATCGATGATCTACTTTTTGGGGATGATTCCTAACTCATGTATCTATATGCTAATGTAAAATCATGAGCATACAATCGAGTTAAGATTGTTTTCTAAGCATTTGAAGTTGATACAACTATTCTGGAATTTTCTAAGTTTAACTACAATTATGATTACGTATACAAAATGGTCATACCTTGATCACTCAATAACAGTTGATGAATAAAACTTGGTTTAGAAATCATCTAGGATAAATTTATGAGAGATCAAAAGCTTAGATCAACTTGATTAACATGATTTATGAACTTCTATTATGTTTTTACATTCCTTTTGTCAAATGATACCAAATTTCCAGAATAACAGAGTCTGGTTAAAACAATTTTTCAGAGACATAAGGTTCATGAAATGTCCATGGGATTATTTTTGTCATAAATGACAATGAAATAGATTTCTTTTGACACCAACTAGAGCTTCATGTGATTTTTGTAGAATTGTTTATGATTTTTATAAGAATAGTAGATAGTCCTAATCCACTATTCCCAAAACTCTTATTTCTCAAACTTCAAAAATGATAATGAGGTCCTAATTTTTGGAGAAGTTCCCTAAGACATGTATCTAACTTTTTGTAAAAGGGTTTTAACCCAGCTCATGATTAAGAGCACTTTTGATAGGATTCGTTAGAGGTTGCTAAATCTGGAAATTTGATTGATGACATCGTCTTCTTGTTTTCATGCATATCATTTGTTTGCTTGTGTTTTTGCAATGCTTGGGTATTCATTGGTTTCTTAGTGCAGAGAATTGAATGTCATGGATCCGGACATCGATTTATGGATTTGCCTCATCTACATGTGGTTAGTGCTTATGTATCGTGTACTATCTCTATCCTTTCTGTTAGAATTTTTCTATGTTTACAACTTTGTTTTCAAGGACACAATTTCTTTAGGATAGTCTCTGTTTATGTGTTTATATGTTAGAGACATCTTATCCAGGATTGTTGCATGATTGCATTACACGCTTCCTTTCTTTTTCTTTTTGCAACTCCACTTGAGTCAACCCAATGTAAGCCTTATTGTTCCTTCTTGCATATCATGACATGTTTCCTTTATTTGCATCAGTCCCGGGCGGGACTAGCCACGATGAGTATACCTCTCTCTTGTATTGCATGTGCATCTGACTGCTATTTAATTTAATCTTTTGAAATGATTTTCATTAGATGTTTATTTTTTACCATATGTATATTATCTAGCATGTTTGAGGAAACAACATCAATTATGAATTAAGAACAAGGATATTTGAATCAACGCCTGCCATTTGGTAGGGCGAGGAAGGGATGCTTTAGTCCAGCTCGGGCCCCTTCCCCTCTCGTACCAAGACCCTTGAACCTTGTTTCTGGTAATGAAGGGCGAGTAACCTTATTCAATTTTGGGCAAGTCAAACTTGTGTTTCCTAATTCCTGATAAAAATTAAGCGGCGACTCTTTGTCTCTAGGATCGCATGAAGAAGTTCTAGTTCCTTGAAGTGTGCTCCTTGGATCCGTCTCGGGACACTGTCAAGGAATGCCAGGACCTCCTTTCCGCATTTTCACGGTCTATAAGGACATGCTCTGAGCATATGTAATTGATTTTGAAAGTTCGTGGAAAACTCACCTACCTTTGATTGAGTTCGCTTGCGACAACAGTTTTCATTCGAGCATAGGAATGGCACCATTTGAAGCACTATATGGGAGACCGTGCCGATCATCTTTATGTTGGGCTGAAGTTGGGAATGGGATACTTTAGGGACCAGACTTAGTTCAAGAAACCAATAAAGGAATCAATGCGATGAAGGAAAGGATGAAAGCAGCGCAAAGCAGATACAAGAGCTATGCGGACAAACGGCATCGAGATCTAGAATTTGAAGTTGGAGATCGTATCTATTTGAAAGTTTTCCCAGTTTGTGGCATTGTAAGTTTTGACAGAAGAGGGAAAAGCTATCACTGCGATACATTAGACCATTTGGAACTCAAGAAAGCGTGGGAAAAGTCGCCTATAGATTGGCGTTACCACCAAAGATGTTGGGAGTTCATTTCATAACTTATTCCGTGTGAGCATGTTGAGGAAATGCCTTCACAACCCGGCCAACAACATTGATTTTAAAGACATCAAGGTGAACGACAATGCTACATTCATCAAAGGACCTATAAGAATTATGGATCGTGGTATCAAGAAGCCAATGAACAAAGAGATTCCGCTGGTAAGGTTCAGTGGAAGCATCATGATGAAGGAGAAGCTTCTTGGGAGCTGGAATCGGAGATACGAGAGAAATTTCCATTTCTGTTTAGTACTAGTTAGTTTTGATTTCGAGGACAAAATCCTGTAATTGGTGGTAGAAGATGTAATACTATAATTTTTTCTACATATAATAATACCAATTTTTTGGATTTCCGCATTTGACTGGTTATTATATTATTTTAATTGTGTGACTATATCAACGTCATGTTATAACTAATTAGACTATAAGCAATGCACCGACTTGACTGTGCACAAAAACTGAGGAAGTGGCATAAAAACCCAAGGTGAACCTCACCATGGCTGGCCTCATGGTGGCACATGCAACCCCCCCCCCCCCCCTTGACACTTGTCTACCCTTTTCACACTTATCCACTTGTTCTAACATACACCCATGCATATGACACCTAACCTTCTACCTTTTCCTATATAACCATGTATATAGACATGCATTACTCTCTTAGTCACTTAAAATCTGCATATAGAGTTAGAGAGAGAGCTAGGAGTTGGGAGTTCCATGGAGAGATAGAAGAGAATTAAGAAGAAACCAAGTATTCATCTTCTTTTCTTTTGTACACCCTTCACATAAAAACACCTATATGCATCCATACCACCATGGGAACTTAGAAAATAGTTAGAAGTAGTCATTAGAAGAAAAAAATTCCAGAAGTAAAGAAGAAGGAGAAGAACAAGGAGCTTTCCCCATTGAAGTTGAATTCAAGCTTCCTAAGCTCAATTCCAAAGCCCAAGCTCAATTTCAAGTTTAGGTGAGTTTACTAACTCATTTTAGAACATATACAGTATGTAGCAATGTTTAGTAAGTGTTTGATGTTGTTATTTTGAGGTTTCTACGCAACATACAAGACAAATCTTAAAATCTGGGAAACAGATATTTTCATCAGAATGTAGTTTAGGACAAATAGCTTTTCTGATAGCTTGAGATCACACAACCTTCTCAATTTTTTTTGTAAAGAAAGCCAACTCATTTATCTACAAATAACTCTTCTATAGCTAGATATAAAAATCAATCCTTCATAGGTGAAATGCACGTAAAACGCAGTATTATAATCTGGGACATAGCAATCTGAAAATATAGGAAATATCTAAGTCAAATGAACGATTTGAGCAGCTCAAAAATCCAAATTAAGCTAGAATTTTTTTGTACATAAATATAATCCAAATACCTATAATGTTCTAGTTTTAAGTTTGATCTATAAAGTAATTTATCATGCCCAAATAAATCATATAAATTCAGTTAACATAGTAAAATTAATCCTAGCAGATTGTGCAGCTACTTGTATTGTATATATATATTGTGTTGATTAATGATGCTTGTTTTTCGATGCCTGTGTTGTTATGAATATTTCGTGCTATAGTAGTGCTATCGCATAGATGAGCATGTTAAGGGTTTTATCTATATGTTTGTTAGCATCAAATCTATATTATAGATTCATGAGCTACCTGCTATGTTTCCGTTATTATGAATATAGTGTGATGACCATTGAAAGCTCGTATCAAATCTATAAGTATGTTGTACAACATGATTATTGCATTGATAGTGATTAGGTAAGTTTCCATTCTATATATTGCTGGTTAGTCATATCCTGGTTGTACTACTGAGGATATGGGCATGTAAACGAGCTCGTGTATGGGTGGAGCTTAGGGAAATGTGCCATGGGATATGAATGATTATAAGTGTGATGATGGAGATCACATTTAGAAGTTGTGTAAGGAGCCTAATCTTGAAATAAGTGACGTGAGTATTAGCTATGTAATGTCGGGAGCAACTTATGCTGGGATTAAGTGTCGGGTAGCTAAACCAGGTCATGGAGGCTGGGATGGTGCAAGAAGGATAAATATAGTTGTCCAGTTAGAAGCCCCGAGAGGTCTAGTGTGATGACATACTAATACGGTGAGTCAGGACTCTGTCAGACTCAGTGCTATGAGTGGGACTGTGTCAAACTCAATATAGTAGTGATAGGACTTTGTGTCGGACTAGTATCATGAGTTAGGAATCTTTGTCAATCTCAGTATGGTTATGTTAGGACTTTGTGTCAGGTTGGTTGGGAAGCTAGGACTCTGTGTCAGGCTTATTGGTAGAGTGAGTTGAACACTTCCCCCTATTTTGGTTATTTTACTATGTCTAAATCTATCTATAAAGCCTGTCTCTCGACCAGGATCTGGATCTCCAGGAGGTACTCAGTGGAAGGCACAACCAAAGCAGGAACCCTCCAGAAGGGAACAGCTGGTCATGTCATGCCAAGCCTCAGCAAAAATCCTCATAGTATAAGGATGCAGAGCAGAACTCCTCAAAATATTTAGGGTGATACTCTTTGGGATGTCCTGAAGGAGTCTAACCTGACGGACTACCCAACTTGGGATGTAAAAAGTGGTAGCATGTAAATCGGGTAGCCAAACGCCAGGACGTCTAGGAAGCCTCACCGTGACAGAGCAGTAAACCCATTGAGGGCAGATCCAATGGATATCTTTATAGAAAAGACTCTGTAACCAAGCAAACTAGCCGTCAACTGAATGAAATGGGCAACAAATCTTTAGGCGATCATGGGGAAGCTGCCTCCTAAGATGAGAAGGGCGGGCAAAGAGACCTAGGCATTCTAAAAGCCATATCTACAAAATGTAAGGAACCCCAAAAAGAAGCATTGATCCAGTATCATGAGCATGGTATAGTCCTAGCAAAGTCTCTCCTAGGACGAGCATAACAGCACTCATCATCTCTCGAAGACCACAAATGATGGGAATAAGAATATTAGCAGAGGACTACAAAAGAAAATAGGAGAGCATCACAATAGAAAGCGCACTACGTTGGATGATCTGGTAACCTCCATCATCAGGATCCCCAATAGAGGCATAAGCAGAAGAGAGACACCCAAAATCAATGTGCTGATCCTGGATATAGCAACTAGTGGCATTGCGAGAAATGTGAAGAAGGGCAGCCAGATCCTACACATACCCTGCCTGCATGGGAAGAACTATTAAATTTGTAAAAGGGTCAGTAAGAAGGATACCACTGAACTCCTCAAACAGTGGGTAGATCTCTTCATACCAAAACTGAAAAACATGAAGTGTAGGATCCCAGCACCTAATAGCGGCGCGAAGCAAATCTTCATCCAAGGCCATCTGTCAGAAAGAGAAGAGTTTAGTCAACCTATGAGACTCAAAATTAAGTCTATCAATACCAGAGAGGGTGTTTATCAATAGGAAAAGGCTATGAGAGCTAATAGGAGCCATGAGAGATAGAAAGCGAAGGAAAAATCTTAAAAAGTTTCAAATGAGCATAAAATAAAGAGAAAGAACCATCTTTATAACTGAACGGCACTCGATGAAAGCCGACGGCACTCACTGAGTGCTGCCCGGCATTTGCTGAGTGCCGTGTGGCATTCCGCGAGTGCCAGCTGGTTTCACTGAGTGTCGGTCAGGTACTAGGATGTTTCTGGTGCAGTTTGTAATTTAAATAAACCCAAAACCTCCATAAGAAAATTGAAAATACAACAAAAAAATTGGCACTTAAACATCAATTTTCACACCCTTCATCAATAAGAGCATGATCAATAAAAGCGAAGCACTCGCATTTCCAAAAAAGGCTACTAGAATAACTCCCGATATTATGAAATGAAGTTAATCATGAGCATTAGAATATCAAAATTTGGCACAGAGGCCATCATGCATGCTGTAATATAATCTATCCATCCACCTAACTAAATCGAACTTCATAAGAAAAGGGGGGGGGGGGGGGGGTTGAGTAAAAGTTCAAATGTTTTTCGTCCACACAGGGACGTCCAAACATAAAAGAAAGAGAGGGCAGATCATCGCCGTCGGCGGCAGGGATTCCTTCTGGGCACCTGTGGAGCTGTCTAGTTGCCCCCAGCTCCGCCATCACCTCCATCTCCACCACCATCCCTGCCTTGACCGCTTCCTCCGGCACCTCCATGATACCCACTACCTTGGCTCATTTGGAGGTCCTGAATCTGCCTTCTAAGAGCGGCGATCTCTTCTTCCTGTGAAAAGAGACATAGGAGAGGAACATGAAAAATCATTATGTCCGCGGACTCATTTGGCGCATTTCTTTCATTAAAATTACAAGTTTTCATAAGAAGAGGGAATCAAGATACTTACTTGATGCCTGGCCTGAAGCTCTGAAGTTGCTCTTGCTCCATCAGCCTGAAAAAGAATTGAGTACCACCGAGCATCAATACTGGAATAATTGAAAGTGGAAAATGGGAATAACAGTCGATAAAAAAGTAGAATTGAATTCACCCTCCACTCATGGCCATGCACCTAGTGCCGGATACTGTGAGAATATATATAGCAACCCCTCAGCATAATCTCAGGGAACAATATCATATTATAAAGGGATGGTCGGTACGCCTATAGAGTCTCCTAGCCCATACGCACCAAAGGTACATTTCTGTTCCATTGGGGAAAGGATGGAGGATCAGTTACTCCAAGAATAGACTACAAAAGAAATAGATCAAGTCTTAGTAGTCATTACTGTAAGATTAAAGAAAGTTCTGAACAATAACTAAGAGTTACCCGAGTAACTTCCATGAAAGGGAAGTTGTGCAGAAATGAATTCATTTGATAATTGGCATAATCGTCGGGCCCCTCCATGAAATTTACAATGTCCTACCCGCTCAAAGTTGAGACAAAATCATCATGGTCTAAGTTCTCAGTGCTCCTTATGGTGGGCGGAGGAGCCATCAGCACGTAGAAAGCAGGAGCGACGAGGGACTATCTCGTCACCCTCTCACCCAAATACCACTCCTTACAATCTTTCCTAACCATTAAGATCCTCATTCTAGAGAAGCCTGAAGTAGCCTAAAGCTTCACACTAGCCTTCGGGAAAGCCGAGGACCCTAGATTCCACATCACATGAACATCCCGTAGGTTGGTGGGAAAATTTCTATAGCCAATGAAATCATGGGCCCCAAACTTTTGGCATGTCGCTCATTTTCTCCATTTTAAGCCCTGAGGGAGGATGGCATTCTCGTGTACTTTGGTGTTGGGCGCTCTCATGCGAAGGCACTCATAAGACCATATCTGTAAGGAAAGCAATCAAAGGGTAAATCCAATGGTTGAAAGGAAAGCAGAGAAAATTTTGAAGGGTAAAAAAAAAGAAAGAAAAGAAAAAAAGAAAGAAGAAAATGAAATTTTACCTCCCAAGCCCTCCAGAATCCACCAGTAGAGGGGAAATTGCCTTGGAAAACATCGCTCGTATGGCGCTAAAGGGTGACTAAACCTGCTCCTGTCCAATTATACCCGTTAATGTGATCGATATCTTCCAAGGATGACAGATAGGCCAGATTGATCATATCCCTCCTAGTGCTCATCAAGGAGCAGCCAAGCACGTACATGATGAATGCTCGGATCATCTGGTCATCGGTAAAGTCTTGACCCCTGAAGGTATCAAAGAACCATTTTGTCGAAACAATGGGATCCCTAGGGTGAGCTCGAAGGAGATCGATAATCTATTCATGGCGGCTCCTGATATCATCAATTCGAGCCACAAGAAGACTACCGAAAGGGATGCCAGTTATCATATCAAAATCTAGCGGGATCATCATCATCTCCCCAAATAGAAGGTGGAAGGTATTTGTGGTATCCCACCATCGCTCCACTAGAGCTTGGATCTGAGCCATGTCATTAGAGCTTTTCTCTAAGAGTTGAACGAAAAGCCCAAAGCCCATAGTATTAATTCCTTCTTTGATAGTATCAGGAAGTTCCTTGTACCATCTATCTCCGTGAACCAAGCTCCCGTGGCCTTTAAGTGCTTCTTCGGGCACCTAAAAAGAGAGAGAGAGAGAGAGAGAGAGAGAGAGAAAGGAGATGAATAAAATGAAAACAAAATAAATAAGCAGGTTAGGTGGAAAGAAAGGGAATAAAAGATAACTGTTAGTTGGGAGTTTATGCATGTTTCCCAACCTTTTGATAAGTTAAAGTAGTCTTTTTTGTATTAGTTATGCTGAAAAACGAGATTGTATCTAATCCTAAGGTTGGTGGGATGTTCCAACTACTTGCTTTTATTACTTTTCCAACCAACTTTGCATTTAATCTTATGGTTTGGAAGGATGTTCCAACCTATCATATATGGCTGATTCTAGTAATGAAAAAGGCAGACTATTTTGAGATAAAAAATGAGAGTAATCTCTTTGGTTCTTTTAGAACTATTTGAACTTATCAGATTTATCTATGGCGTTCAACCTTCGACTTATCAAACAGTCTTTCACAACTGTTTGTGGCGTCAACACATTCCATCCATTCCTTTTCTTAGAGAACCGATCTGGGGTCAAATTTCGTACGGGTTGCTTGACTTCGCGGGCGGGGTTTGTATTAGTTGGTATCAGAGCTTGGCTCTAAGTGAGGTTTGCTATCTTTATTTATTTACTGCCAATTTTCTTGAGTCTTCTTTTGTTTAGGATCAGTAAATCCTAATATCAGTTTCCCTTTTCTTGTTTGATTTGAGTCCGAATTTAGCTTTGCTTATGAATTTCATTTTTTTAGTTTTTGTGTGTCTCAGTCAATATTCGGGTGCTTGATATACAAAAAAAAAAAGGAAAGCTAAAGGATCAAAAAAAAAAAGCTAAGGATCAAAAACAAAAGAAAGGATCCAAAAAAAAAAAAAGAGTACCAAAAACCCGACTTAAAATTTTTATTCGTGTTCTCATTATTTCTGTTTTAGGGAGTCCAAATCCAACTTTACTCCACAACGGAAAATTTTTGAAAATTTTGGTAACGTGTGCGTTTGGAACCTAATTTTCCGAGAACGCTATTCTCTTGCTTCAAAATCTAAATTCCTTTGGTATAAACCTTTGTGAATTGCCACTAAAAATTTGATTCTTGTTCGATTAGCTCGATAAGAACCAAGCAAGAATTACTATGAGTGGAAAGAGGCAAGAGTGGTGAGCGCATTAGAGGGTAAAAGCCAAATTTATTGAGTGAAACACGAGAGAAATTGAGTGAATTGTATTCTTGAGTAAAACACGTAAGGGAGTGTAGTGAGGATCTGTTTAATTTTTTTTCTAACCCGTTCTTGTTGAAAGCATGGAAAAAAATCAAGAAAGAGGCACAAATGACGAAGTTCAACAACCTCTTGTTCTAAATCTGCAAATCCAAGCTTTAATGAGGGAAATGAGATGGACGATGAGGGCAGAACTAGAGCAGTTGCATGATAGGTTGGATAGGGTGGAAGAGGGGACACAATGGGGGAAGCCACGAATTACTCCTAATGCACAAAGAAGGGAGAGAGTTCATCCGAGGGGAGTGGGAGATGAAGAGGAGGAATACTTTGGGGAAGGGTTTGGTGAGGAAGATGATTGGATCCAATTATCAACAATAGGAGAAATGGTGGGCGGTTTAGAGAAGCTAGGAATCGGGAAGATAACAATTTGGGTAGTATTAAGATGCAGAGTCTGTCATTTCAAGGTAAAAACGATCAAGAGGTTTATCTTGAATGGGAAAGGAAGATGGAATTGGAATTTGATTGTCACAACTATTCTGAGCTTAAAAAGGTCAAACTTGCAGCCATTGAGTTTTCTGACTATGCTATTGTTTGGTGGGATCAATTGGTGTTAAATAGGAAAAGAAATAGAGATCGACCCATTGAGACCTGGGAAGAAATGAAAACTGTAATTTGTGCCAAGTCATTACTACCGGGAGTTGTACCAGAAATTGCAAGGCCTTAGACAAGGTACCCGGAGTGTAGATGATTATTATCAGGAAATGGAAATGGCTATGATCCGAGCAAATGTAGAGGAGGACTGGGAGACAACTATGGCTAGGTTTTTGGGTGAATTGAACCGAGAAATTGCCAATTTGGTAGAATTGTAGCATTATGTGGAACTAGAAGATATGGTACACATGGCTATCAAGATTGAGCGCCAACTCAAGAGGGGGGGCAGCAACGCACGACATAATCCTACCTCGAGTTCTTCTTGGATGCCGAGTTTCATGCAAAAGGAAGAGAAGCAAGTCACGGCTATGCCCAAAACTGAACAAATGCAAGCAAGGACTAGCCATGGGAATCAAGGAAAATTCGATTCTCGAAATCGTGATATCAAGTGTTTTAAATGCCAAGGAAGGGGTCATATAGCGAGCCAATGTCCAAAAAAAAGGGTTATGGTATTGCGAGATGATGGTAAAATTGAGACCAAGGATGAAGGCGATACCGACTCTATGCCACCATTGGAGGATGTGGGTTATGAGGAGTACGCAGTTCATGGTGATTTGTTGGTAACAAGGAGGACTTTGAATATGCAAGCTAAAGAAGAGGAAGAGGTGCAGCGAGAAAAAATCTTTCATACTCGATGCCATGTGCAAAACAAGGTGTGTAGTGTGATTATTGATGGAGGTAGTTGTACAAATGTTGCTAGCACTACAATGGTGGAGAAATTAGGGCTGCCAACAATTACACACCCCCGGCCTTCATATTGCAATGGCTTAATGATTTCGGAGAAAAAAGAGTTACTAAATAGCTGATGGTTTCTTTCCGCATCGGAAAATATGAAGATGAAGTTTTGTGTGATGTAGTCCCGATGCAAGCAGGACATCTACTATTGGGGCGACCATGGCAATTCGATCGGCGAGTCAAGCATAATGGATTCACCAACAAATACTCCTTTGTACTCAATCAAAAACCAATCACTCTTGTTCTATTGACACAAAAACAGGTTTATGAGGATCAAGTGAGGATGCAAAAAGAGAGTGATCAAGAGAAAAAGAGTGAAAAAAAAGAGAGAGATCGAGAAGATTGAGAGAGAAAAAGAAAAGAAAAGTGAAGTCATTGAGAGAAAAAAAGAGGGAAAACAAAAGAATTTCTATGCAAAAGCGAGTGAGATAAAAAGAGCGTTTTTTTCAAATCAGCCTATACTTGTACTTATATACAAGGAGGCATTTTTGAACACTAACGAACTTAACCCCTCTTTGCCTAGTTCTATTGTGACTCTTTTGCAGGATTATGAGGATGTCTTTCCTGAAGAAACACCCCATGGCTTACCTCCAATCCGAGGGATTGAGCATCAAATTGATTTCATGCCCGGTGCAACTATTCAAAATCGACCAGCCTACAGGAGTAATCCAGAGGAGACGAAGGAACTTCAAAGGCAGGTTAGTGAACTGATGTAAAAGGGGTACGTGAGAGAAAGTATTATTTCATGTGCAGTTCTAGTATTGTTAGTACCTAAGAAGGATGGGACGTGGAGAATGTGTGTTGATTGCCGAGCCATCAACAACATAACGATAAAGTATCGTCATCCTATCCCTCATTTAGATGATATGTTAGATGAGCTACATGGTTCTTGTGTGTTTTCTAAAATTGATTTAAAGAGTGGTTATCATCAGATTCGAATGAAAGAATGAGATGAATGGAAAACTGCCTTTAAAACAAAATATGGTTTGTATGAATGGTTAGTCATGCCTTTTGGTTTGACTAATGCTCCAAGAACTTTTATGAGACTTATGAACCATGTTTTGCAAGCATTTATAGGCAAATTTGTTATTGTCTACTTTGATGATATCCTCATTTATAGCAAAAACTTGGTTGATCATGAAGTACATTTGAAATCTGTTTTAGATGTGCTTAGGGAAGAAAAGTTATTTGCTAATTTGAAAAAGTGTACTTTTTGCACCGATAAACTTGTATTTCTGGGATTTGTTGTTAGTGCACAAGGTCTGCAGGTTGATAAAGAGAAAGTGCGGGCAATACAAGATTGGCCGAGTCCCACAAGTGTAGGAAATGTTCAAAGTTTTCATGGACTTGCTAGTTTTTACCGGCGGTTTATGAAAGATTTTAGCAGAATAGCCGCACCACTCACTGAAGTCATCAAAAAGAATGTTGGGTTCAAATGGGGTGAAGAACAAGAGAAGGCATTTCAGTTGATCAAACAAAAGCTGACCAATGCACCCTTATTGGCTTTACCTAACTTTTCAATGATGTTTGAGATTGAATGTGATGCTTCAGGTTTAGGGATTGGCGTTGTTCTAATGCAAGAAGGACGACCAATTGCATACTTTAGTGAAAAATTAAGCGGGGCAACCTTGAACTACCCTACTTGTGACAAGGAGTTGTATGCATTGGTTCGAGCTTTAGAGACATGGCAACACTACCTATGGCCTAAGGAGTTTTTGATTCACACTGATCATGAATCCTTGAAACATTTGAAGGGCCAACACAAGCTGAGCAAGAGACACGCACAGTGGGTGGAGTTCATTGAGACGTTTCCATACGTCATTCGGTACAAACAAGGTAAGGAAAACATTGTGGCAGATGCACTTTCCCGTAGGTATAACCTAATCTCTACTCTCGATGCTAAATTGCTTGGGTTTGAACATATTAAAGAGTTATATGCTGATCACCTTGATTTTAGTGTTGAATATCAAGCTTGTAAGAAAACTAAAAGTGGGAAGTATTTTAGGCATGACAGTTTCTTGTTTCAAGAGAATAAGTTGTGTTTGCCTAATTGTTCTTTGAGAGATTTGTTGGTGAGGGAATCGCATGGTGGAGGGTTAATGGGACACTTTGGAGTTGCCAAAACTTTAGCTGTTTTGCAGGAACATTTCTATTGGCCACATATGAAATAGGATGTTGAGAGAATTTGTGATAGGTATGTCACAAGTAGGCAAGGAAAATCTCGAGTGCAACCACACGCCATATACACTCCACTGCCCATCCCTAGTGCGCCTTGGATTGATATCTCGTTGGACTTTGTACTAGGCTTACCTAGGTCTAAACGAGGTAGAGATTCCATTTTTGTGGTTGTAGATCGATTTTCTAAGATGGCCCATTTCATTCCATGTCACAAGACTGATGATGCTTCATATGTTGCTGATTTGTTCTTTAGAGAAATTGTGCCATTACATGGAATGTCACAAATCATAGTTTCGGATAGGGATGCTAAGTTCTTAAGTTACTTTTGGAAGACTTTGTGGTGTAAGTTAGGAACTAAGTTATTGTTCTCTAATACTTGTCATCCACAAACTGATTGTCAAACCGAAATAGTAAACAGGTCTTTGTCTACTTTGTTGAGGGCCATTATTCAAAAGAACATCAAAACTTAGGAAGAATGTTCACCGCATGTTGAGTTTGCTCATAATCGTTCTGTTCATTCTTCTACTAAGTTTTCACCATTTGAAATTGTTTATGGTTTTAATCCTTTAATTCCATTGGATTTAACACCATTACCTTTATCTGAATGTGTTAATTTAGATGGAACGAAAAAGGCTGAATTTGTTCAACAGATACATGAGAAAGCCAAGATCAACATTGAGAGGAGGACAAAGCAATATGCAAAACATGCTAATAAAGGGCGACGACAACTGATTTTTGAACCCGGAGATTGGGTTTGGTTGCACCTAAGGAAAGAAAGATTCCCAACACAAAGGCGTTTTAAGCTACTTCCCAGGGCCGATGGCCCTTTTCAAGTACTGGAGCATATCAACGACAATGCATACAAGTTGGATTTGCCAGGTGAGTACAATGTTAGTACTACTTTCAATATTACTGATTTAAGTCCTTTTGATGTAGGTGATGATTTGAGGACAAATCCTTTTCAAGAGGGAGGGAATGATATGGAACAAGGGGCGCCAAAGGATCCATTACATGTTCCAGTTGGGCCAATCACAAGGGCAAGGGCTAAAAGGTTCAAAGAAGCACTTATTGGGCTAATCCGAGAAATTTGGGCTGAATCCATGACTTCCAAGAGTGGCCCAAACAGGGAAGAAGAATTCATTAACCTAATATATGCTTGTGATAATAAGGGCTGATTTGGACCAATTTCATCAAATAAGTTGGTTGTTAGTTGAGAGTTTGATCATTATGACTATTAGTTGGGAATTTATGCATGTTTCCCAACCTTTTGATAAGTTAAAGTAGTCTTTTTTGTATTAGTTATGCTGAAAAATGAGATTGTATCTAATCCTAAGGTTGGTGGGATGTTCTGACTACTTGCTTTTATTATTTTTTCAATCAACTTTGCATTTAATTTTATGGTTGGAAGGATGTTCCAACCTATTATAGATGGCTAATTCTAGTAATGAAAAAGGCAGACTATTTTGAGATAAAATGTGAGAGTAATCTCTTTGGTTCTTTTAGAACTATTTGAACTTATCAGATTTATCTGTGGCGTTCAACCTTCTACTTATCAAACAGTCTTTCACAACTGTTTGTGGCGTCAACACATTCCATCCATTCCTTTTCTTAGAGAACCGATCTGGGGTCAAATTTCGTACGGGTTGCTTGACTTCGCGGGCGGGGTTCGTATCAAAGTCTATGAAAGAATACTTAGCATTAGAAGACCGATCTACCATAGAGAACATCTTTATCACTTAAATTTGAAAAATCAATTTCCTTTAAATCATTAGGACTTTAACTGGTAGGATAGAAATTAAGACGATTAGGAGATTTGGGATGCATTTGTTCTAAGCATGTGCATACACCCCGATTTTGACCGAACTATTAAACTTAGGAGGATTTACCTCTAGAAATCAATGATGAATAATGTCCCGACGATTTTCTTCAAGTTCATCGCTTCGACTTCTAAAAAGCTTCAAGTTCCCAAACCATGCTCCTAATACACCTAGATTTGGCCAATCACTGACCATCTATCTCGAGCTCACTGGATGATGGGTTACTTTCTAAAAAAGTGGAATAGATTAAATAATAATAATAATAATGATATTTTCTAAAAATAACATTATTTCCCATATTTTTTAGATCCAAAAAGAAAAAAAAATATTCTATTTGGTGACTTATATGATTAATTTAGATTTAAAATGAAAAATGTGTCAATACATACATATATATATGTATATATATATATAAGAAAAGGAAAATAATGAAAGAAAGTATCCCATGTGATTTGGAGAGTTAGAGATCCTTGGCATATTCCTAATCCAAGTAAATACCCAAAGAACCCTTTCTTGGGCACTAATCTCCCATGGGCTTTGAAGATACTGTAACACCTGTAATTTTTCTTTCATTAATAATATCAGCTTTTCGAATTTCTGTATTGGACCGGCTATATTATTATATTATTATTTTAGTTGGGTGACAATTTTGACGTATCTTAGGATTACTGATTAGACTGTAGTAACCATACCAACTCGATTGTAATAAGATTCAACTTTGTCCCATACCTGGACCCGGACATTAAAAATAATACCCGATTGTATGTAAATTGAGACTGACACGTATACTAAGAAACTTATGCACATAAACCGAGAAAGTGGCACACAATCCAAGGTGGGCCTACATGGCCAGCCATGTGGCAGCCACATGCCACCCTCTTGGACACATGTCCACTTGTAGGACACATGTCATGGCATGTACACATGCCACATGACACCTATCTCCTAGGATTTCTATATAAGCATGCATATAGCATGCATTATACACACTTTGTCTCTATGACCAGCAGTTAAAATCTATGAGAGAGAGCTAGAGTTTTAATTCTTGAGAGAAAGAAGAGAAGAAGTCATCCTTGAAGTTGAAGTTCAAGCTCCATCAAGCTCAAGAACAACATCAAGCTTAATTTCAAGCTTTGGTGAGTAAATAGTGAGTAAATTATGAGTAAATTGTGAGTAATTGTGAGTAATCTAACTCAATTTAGAATATATATATATATATAGCATGTATTAATGTTTTGTAAGAGTTTGATGTTGTTGTGTTGAAGTTTTCATGACATGCAAGACAAATCCTTAAATCTGAGAAACAGAAACTTCCAGCAGAATGTAGCTTAGTAAAATAAATGTTTTATGCAGCTCAAAAATCCGAATTAAGCTAGGTATTTTTTTGTGGAGAAAGGTAACTCATATATATAAAAATAACCCTTCTATAGTTCAGCCTAGAAATCACTTCTTCATGGGTGGAATGCATGTACAACGCAGTGTTATGAATCTGAGAAACAGAAACTTCCAGCAGAATGTAGCTTAGTAAAATGAATGTTTTGTGCAGCTCAAAAATCCGAATTAAGCTAAGTTTTTTGTGGAGAAAGGTAACTCATATATCTACAAACAACTCTTCTATAACTCAGTCTAGAAATCACTCCTTCATGGGTGAAATGCATGTACAACGCAGTATTATGAATCTGGGAAATAGAAACTTTCAGCATAATCTAGTTTAGTAAAATCAACGTTTGGAGCAGCTCAAAAATGAGAATTAAGCTAGGTTTTTTTGTGGAGAAATATAACTCATTTATATACAAATAACTCTTCTATATCCTGGTCTAAAAATGAACCCTTCATAGCTAAAATTCTCGTATAACACAGTGCTAAAAATCTGGGACAGAACAGTCCGAGATATAAGAAATGCCTTGTAAAATAAATACTTTGAGTAGCTCAAAAATGTAATTGAAGCTAGATTTTTTTGTACATGAAGATGATCCAAATACCTATAGTGTTCTAGTTTTGAGTTTAATCTACAAAGCAATTTATCATGCCTAAATAGATCATGTTAATTCAGTCAACACAGTAAAAATATATCCTGACAGGGTACAGCTTTTTGTATAATGTTTTATTTATGCATGGTGTTGATTGTTGATGCTAGTTTTCCGGTACCCGTGTTGTTATGAAAATCTCATACTATGGTAGTGCTATCGCATAGATGAGTATGTTAAGGGTTCCATCTATATGTTTATTGGTATTAAATTCATGTTATAAATCCATGAGCTACATACTATGTTTTCCCATTGTTATGAATATAGTTTAATGACCGTTGGAAAGTTCATACCCAAACTATAAGTATGTTGTATGGCACGATTATTGCGTTGGTAAGTGATTGGGAAAGTTTCCATCATAAGCATATTGAGAGGTAAAATGGAATGTCGAACGTAAAGCGAAATACTGACGGTTATAAATGGATGATATTATTGAACTAAACTACGAAACGTACGAACGTGTAAAATAACTATAAAACCTTCAATAGCAGATTTTATGCGAATAAGGGACATTGGGTCTCGTTTCTAATCGTATAACTACCGGTCAAATTTGATTCGTGAACTTTCGTGTTGTGTTTAGATATTTCTTGCAAAGTTGGTCTTTCGGTAATTCCATAGAGTCGATTGGAGAGTTATGTTTGTGTTCGGTCAAGTGCGGATGACCTGAGGATTGTCATGATGTGTTCGATCAAGTAGTTGATTATTTTTCTGCACCCTTGGACTGAGGATCGGCATGACGTGTTTAGTTATGTACGGGTGACCTAAGGATCGACATGACGTGTTCGTCTAAGTGATTGTTAATGTCCCGTACCCTTGGTCTGAGGATATGCATGACGTGTTCGGTAACGTACGGGTGACCTAAGGATCAGCATGATGTGTTCGACCAAGAGATTATTAATATCCCGCACACTTGTTCTGAGGATCATCAGTGATGTGTTCAATCAAGTGATTCATTATCGAGTGTTGTTCCTTCTTGACCGGTAAATGCGTTTGGAGTTAAGTCTTCTTTCAGTCAATGTCGTTGGTCAGTTCAGTTGTGGGTTAAGTTTTAAAGGGAATGATTGGGTTTAAACAAGGTGTAGTTTTGAGAATACGAAAAGATTAACGAGATATAGATGAGAATAAGAAGAAATGAAGAATAACTTACCTTAAGTGGTGTTACTTAAGGGGACCCTCACTTAGCTTAACGGCTAATGGCTTTTCATGCCACTGGAACTTCCACGTCTAGCCTTTGCAGGTCCAGACGGAGCTGATTGCTATCACGATGCGGGCTTTACTACTGAAGAGTATGCTGGTGAAGATTACTACAAGGAAGGCTACGGTTTGGCTAGCTGAAGACTTTGGAGCTTTTCTTTTATTATAGTTCTGTTATTATTATGTTAGTGATGTAATAGTTTAGCTGGTCTTGTAATATGTAACTTTTGGATATCTTTTTGGTCTGTAATATACTACTAATGTAAGACTTAGATGTTTTAAATTTTTGCTTCCGCTGAACTTAGTCACTTTCCCATATCACATTATTATTATCAGCATGTTTGGACAACCAGGTGACACTCTCAACCAATCACGTGTCTACGAACCCATAAAGGAAATTCATTTTTCCTTATTTTTGGCACTTCGGGGCGTGACAGATACTCTAGAATATTCCTATATTCCACCCACCTAAAATGCCTTTCAAGTTTCTTAGAATTACATAGAAGTGCCATGGAGAGTTAGAGATGACATATAATATTCCTTTATTCCTACCCACCCCAAATTAACCTATCTACCCTTATCTTAGCCACCAAGGAAATCAAAGTCTACAAAAGCGCATTTCTCTCATGAGGGTAAAGGGGGCACACTTGAATTATATAGAGAAATATATTGAGAGAACTTTAGAGGAGAAAATATAGAAAGAGAAAACCCCACCAAAACTCTACCCAATTCATACAATCCATCAAATCACCATTAAAGGAGTTTGAAGATTGAGGAAGAAGAAGAGGAACAGCTTGAGGAATTCAACATCTCTACAAATTTTGAGAAGGTCTAGAGGTAAAAACCTCAAATCTATCTTCATATAATAATTCAATCACAATTCATTGTTTTGGCTAGGATCTTTACAAATTTTCAAAAAGTCTCTTCGCACCTCATTTTATCACACACCACTAGAATTGTGATTGAATTCTTATTTGTTTTCATTGATTTGGATGTAAATAGAGCTTTGAGTTTAAAATAAAATTATTTTGTAAAAGAATTTTTACTTGGATTTTTCAAATAGATTTTGATTTAACTTCATTTTGACTATATTTTCTTTGGAAATCCCTGAGATCTTCAATATCTCATTGGATCTCTTTGAGTTTGATCCTCTAGTCTCCTATGATCCTATGATTTATATGGGGATTAAGGTTGATCAAAGTTATATCTCCACATGTTTGGATAGGTCCAAGTCTTAGTCTATGATTTGGGTCCTATAACTAGAAATCTCATGGAATCCTCTCTATATTCCATAGAGGTTTATGTGGATTGGCAATGTTTAGTCACCATGGACCATTAATTTGTAAGGAGAATAGGATATAATAAGTTCACATCCCTCAAGGATGATCAACTTGAGAGAGGGATTGACTTAATGACTTCTATGAATTAAAATGTTGATATTGGTGCAGTGAATTCATGAACTCATTGTGATCAAAGATTTTTTAACTAAATCATGGTCCATGGGAGTTGAATGAGACCAATTGGAGAGTGCTCATAACTTATATATGTACCACTAGATTTTTTGTTTTGATGAGATTTTATACTTAGGATGGTTTGGTCTTTTATGATTTATGAACTAGTCACTCTCTGTCCAAAATTTCATAACAGTAAGTCTGTTTTAAACCTAGTAGATCAGAACCTTAACCAATCATTCTTGACTTCAAATAAATTTTTCTGGAAAGTTTAATGTGTTAATAAGGTCCCCTAAAAAGAATGAAGTCATTCAGATTTATTTGTTATTTTTAGAAAATCATACAAAATCTCTGGACAGAGAGTTCTAAATTTCTTAGCGATGTCTGGTTTTTACTCAATTCCCAGAGATTGAACCGTTTGATTTTCAATTTTCCTTTTGGGTTAGAAACTAGACTCCCAGAGGCACAACATACTAAAAAATCATTAAGATCAAACTGTTGGAAGTATGATATTGTTATTTTGAAAGTCTGGTCTGCTCTCTGTAATATTTGTAGTTATGTCACAGTTTTGATAAATTTTGTTAACCCTAACCCCAAATGGTCTCCTAATGCCTTTGGACTCAAACCATGTTTTAAATGATGAAAATTAAACTTAAATCCAAAGACTAAATGATCCAAATTGATGAATGATTCATAACTTACTCTTGTTCTTGTTCATGCATACATCACACGTGTATTGATTCTACCTATGAGGGTGTCATTTTCACATTATGTTAAGTCTTAACTAGTTGCACATAATTATGGGTTCCTTATGACTATGTTGGGATTATACTATCTCTATATGGACATTGCATTGGCTCCTAGTTGAGACTTGTATATCTATAGAGGTGTTACAACTCCAACTAATTTAAAGGAATTCATGACTATGTCAACATCTCCAATGTTTGATAGATTTAAGCTAGAAGTTTGAATACGTTATTTAGGGTTCAATATTATGTTTTTTAAAGCATGTGGACTAACCCTTTAGTTTGTAGCGCTATCAAGGTATGTTCTCTTAACTCTCTTCTCTAGTTTATCTATTTTGTTGATTTTCAACTCCATGCGCGACATCTTAGATTAGGTCTTGCCTTATGTGTATATGTGAATTAGAGACATTTTTCTAAGGTTTCCTATTTTTTGTGTGCATTGCACGTTTCAATATCGCAGCTGGATCCCGGGTATGTTTTCGAGTTCCCTATTTGCGCATCATCTTGCTTACTACTTGAAATTATGTGGTTTTGAGTGCTATTTTATCGTTAGTAATTTCAACATGTTTTTGGAATATATATATATATATATTAGTTGAGGGCATGCTTAGATTAATAATTTGATTGAAAAGGATGTTGAATAGAGGCCTATCACGAGATAGGATGAGAAGGGGTGTTTTGGTCCACCGGGCTCCTTCCCCTCTCATTCCATAATCCCTGGACCAAGAAATCTCTGGTTTCCCAAAGATCAGTTTGCTTTTAAAATATTTTCTTAATTTTCCTTTAAAAAATTAAGTAGCGACTCGTATTTTAATTTGAAATTTGAAAAAGTTTTAAAAAGCGTGGTTAAACTGCGATATCCACAATCTGGCGACTCTGCTGGGGATCGAACCCAGAATCTCTGGTTTCGTAGGCCAGGAATTTTTTATTTTGGATTCACTCGAGGATTATACTTGAAAGCATCCTTTTAATCAAATTGACTAATTTTTGTGTGCCTGTTGCATTGCACTTGCATGTCTCGCCATTCGATTGCACGGAACTATGACCTTGGAGGCTCGGGGCAACCCGGTCAGTCAAGCCATCATGGGACTGTGTGGTCACCCTTGATCTCATACCATGTGTTGGTATATATAGGATCCTATTGGATGTGTATCAAGGGTTCCTTTTTTGACCAAAACCTGGCCTTTGCATGGTAGATTCTATAGAACCTTTCAAAACTAGGGAATCAAGTCTTATTTTGGATTATATGCTAGGGAGCTTTGTATGCCCGAAAGGGATTATTTGAGATGATGAAAATACTTGCTTGATGAAAGATGTGTAACCTCTTAATCACATTTTGAGCAAATCCCCTTTATGTCCCGTGACATTTGGGAACACGCCGAGTCTTGATTGAAAGATTACACTTCTTATATCTTGTTAGCTAAGCATCATTGACCTTATATGTATCTGAATTCATGAAAAGTACGGTAATAATTCGATCATGTAATCCTTCTTCCTAAAGAATTTTAAATCCCTCTTTGAAAGCAAACAGATTTTTGTCATCTTTATTATTCAATCGCCCTTTCAAAAATCTTTGGAGTTCACCTTTTGATTAAAATTCCAAGTCAACCCTTGTTGAGGTATATTTTCACATTCTCATCATTAGAGGAAGAACCCAAAATTCTTGGGAGTTGTTTTTGAAAATTTTTGCCAACTCAAGAAATGTTTTTTTTAAAAGAATTCCAAAACAAAATTCTAACCCAATCACCTTTTATCAAAAGATATTTTCACATCCCCATTTTTTCAAAAACAAATCCAGAATATTTGAGGATTGTTTTCAAAAGAATTATATCACCCTAGAAATACTATTCAAGAGAATTTAAAAGTTTTCCAAAAAAATATATATCCAACCTTCGAAAAGGTAATGAGGATCACAATGAAAGGAGAAATTAGGCACACTTGACATGGAGTAGGATTTTATGTGCTTATGTGTTTGATGTGTTAGGATTAGGTTTTTCATTTCTTTGCCATATAGAATAGGCACACACATGCATACATTACATCCATGTGACATATGAACCATTCATGAACATTTCAATAAGTATTTGCAAAAGAAAATGTGTAAAATAATAACAAAATGAAAATTCCTTTGAAATCAATCAAAATTGATTAAAAATGAAACATGACTGTAGGCGAGATAGCATCAAAATCCGAACAGTTTGGTGTAGCAATTCAAGCGTGAGATTAGTTAGAAGAAAGAAGATAATAAAAAGGATTATGTTGAGGTTGATTAGCTTGTGGAGCCTAATGATTCGAAGAAGGACCACTTAACTGAGCAATTGGCCATAGGGATGGATAATGTTTCCGTAAACACGGGTGGTGAACCCGAAGGTTCAAATGATGCTAGTGAGGTGATAGTGTTTGGGAATACTACTGCTGAAGCGAATGTGGATGCTCTTGGAAATATAATAAATTGAAGATCATCTGTGACACTCCAATTAAGACCAAAGTCGAGTCTAGTCCAATTTATAATCGACTTATGTCTAAGTTGGAGTCAAATATCGAGTCTAGTCGAGTCTTCTAGTTAGTCTGTTTTTGAGTTTATTGTCAAGTCTTCATCGAGTCAATTGATTTAGGTGGTGTAATCCGCTACTAGTTGAATAAAATCTAATTCTACTTAATTCAGTGTGCCAAGTCATGAACATATGGATCATTGAGCCAAAAAAAGAGAAGAAATAGCTTTTTTTCAAACGATCGTGGAAAATGCTTTGTTAAAAATCTTTGCATTGAAAAGGATCCCTAAGTGATCAAAGCAAATTTTGTGCCAAAACCAAAGAGGACTAGAGAATTGATTAGCTTTACTTTAAGAATTTAAAGCTGCTTGTGCTCAATCTTGAAAAAATTAACTTGGAACTTGAAGCTTGCTCACCATCCCCTTTTCTCAAATACCAAGCCTAAGAGATGAGCCAAACCAGTCCAAAGCCATAACTTGAAGATCCTTGATGGTAGCCAAATATTTTAAATGAACTTATTCAAAAAAAAAAACTGATAGAAAAAGAAAGAGCTTGCTAGGATGAAAACTTGAAAGGGCTTCTAGGCAAAAGTGAGAGCACAAAAAAAGGAAAAAATAAAAAGAGAGAAGAAAAGAAGAAGATGAAGGAGCTCGCTAGGATGAAAACCCGAAAGGGTGCCTAAGTAAAAGTTAGAGCAAAAATAAGATGCGTGTTGATTTCAAAATCCGAATCCTAGCCAGTCAAATCATGAGGAGAATAAGAGATAGTGAGGTAGAGAAAAGAAAGGAAAGAGAAAAGAAAAAGCAGAGAATAAATAAGATTGAGAATTCTTGAGCACTTCGAAGTACATCATTGCTACATGAATTATCCCAAGGCTTTGTGTTGTTCTCAAGAAAGAAAAGAAATTGGAAATGAAAAGAGAGATTTGAAACTATCAATTAGTATCAAAATTTTGTGAGAGGCTCAATGGCTAAGTGGGCCCAAAACAATACAAAGGTATCTTTGAGAAAAATAGAGAGTGATTTGGAGGACTGATATTGATTTGTGAGTATGATAGAGTAAGATTAAAACACATTGTGTTATGAGAGTGGTAAAGATTGACTAGCTAGTGAAAAGGTGACAAGAATCAACCGCCACAAACAAAAAAGAAAAGAAAAAAAAAGAAGAAAAGAAAAAAATTAATTAATAAAAGGGAAAAGTAGTTCATGTTCTCATCATCTTGTTCAAAAGCTACCACAAGGAATCTGTTTTAGAAAATCTGCCCAGAAAGAGCACTCATTGGACCCAAATGAAAACATGGCTCGAAAATTCCACTAATTTTGAAGCCTTATTCTTTCAAAACCTCCAGAGTACATGAACTACGTTTTGACCTGATTCCTACTTGGAGATACGTAGGCTGTAATACCCTATATTTTTTTTCAATATTTTTATACTCAGAGATTCTATATAATTTCTTTGTCATTTTTTGAAATTTTATCTTCGATCGATCGAAGTCTTTTCGAGCAATCGAACATTTTTGGAATTTAAGCGATCGAAACCCTGCCGACATAAATTTATGACGTGGTCCCCACTTCAATCAATCAAATTGTGTTCAATCAATCAAACTTAACTGATCTCTATTAGAGCGATCAAACTACCTTCGATCAATCGAGAGTGTAATCATTTGAAATCCCAGGTTTCCTGCAAACATGGCCACCTGCACCCCTCCTCCGCCTCTATTTATTTGTTTGTGCTCATGTGTGGGAAGTGTTTGAAAAACCAAAGAGTTGAGAGAGTGTGTGTGTGTTCTTGTGAGCTTATATATACATATACATCTATATATATCTATATATATCCTGGCAAGAAGAAGAGGAAGAAAAGGAATGAGAGAAAGAAAGATGAAGAGAGAGAGAGAGAGAGAGAGATGAGGCCACCATTAGAGGTCACCAAGCTAAAGCTTTGCCAAATGCACCCTTAAGGACATTTGGTGAGTTCCAAACTCACTCAGTAGCTTAGTTGTGATGTTTCTACTTATTCTGTATGTTTAAAAAGGACCAAAACACCCCCTAACGTATTCTGGCCACTTACTGCTAGAACCTATAGAAGATGAAGTTTGACCGATCGAACAAAGTTCAGTTGATCAAACAACACTAAGTCTCAATCGATCGAAATGACTTCAATCGATTGAAACCACCTTCACTTCAATCTATTGAGAATACTTCAATCGATCGAGCAACACTTTCCTTCAAGCGATTGAGATGACTTCATTCAATCGAAAGCTAGCAGAACATGGATCTGTTCCCTTATTGTATAATTCATAATGCATAATTGTTTAATCGTTGTTTCATGTTTCTATTATGTGATATTATGGATTACGGAGGTAAGGGGATACGATAATGAGATCGAGATAATGTGGTGAGTAACATAGTTGGGTTCAAAACGTTAGTAATAATACGATAATATCACGAGATAAGTTGGAGATAATAACGATTAGTAGCATTGGATAACTAGGGATTGAGTCAGTGAGACATCAGTTATTTTTTGAGGTTGTGTGAGTCGAGTTGATGATTAGCTCAGGTTGAATCCGATAAGTGAGTCGGAAGGATTTAGCCAAGATTGTAGAAGCTATGGTTGCACATTGCTCGCAAGCATTCTTAAAACTGGTGAATAGTAAGAGTTCTTAAAAGCAGTGAACAAGAGTAGTTGTGGCACGCTCATGGTTTGTATTTACCAGAGCTATGTATGTACGACACTCGCAAGCATTCTTAAAAGCGGTGAATAGTAAGATTTCTTAAAAGCGGTGAATAAGAGTATGGGTACATCCATAGACCAGTTGTTATATGAGAACGATGTATTATGCTCGCAAGAGTTCTTAAAAGCAGTAAAGCGGTGAACAAGAGCATTAACTACGTCGTAATGATATAATCAGTTTGAGAAAGTCAGCCGAATTTGGTACAATCAGTATTAGAGTGGGAAGATGATGAGAATCGATTAATGTTGTGTCTGAATAAAAGAGGAAGAAATATATTGGCAATTACCTTATTTCTATAAGACTGTGTTAGTTAGTTCTCACTAAGCTTTCAGTAAGCTGATGACCTTTATTACTTGGACATTCCCCGTCCAAACTACCCTGTCCTTAACAATGCAGGTGGTGGAACCTACGGTAATGGCTACTACCCGAAGTTAGATTATGCAGAAGGTAGCCCCACTGATGCTGGTTATGCTGGGGAGGAGTGTTATGCTGACGACTACCCTTACAACAATTGAAGACCTGAAGATAGTTATTTCGTTTATATTTATGTTGTTCTATTGAACTCTGTTTTGCTCTAGTTGATGGGTACTTGGGCATATGTTGTCTCCAGACATGTTGTGATCCTGTGGACTATACTCTGATGTTTTGTAATAGATAGAACCATTTTACATATTCAGTTATTTTCTATTCTTGTCGTTTCAGTTGAACTAGTACTGTGTGGTGTGGATAATTAGTGACTTTCACTTGTCATTTCCTATGGAACCAAAAAGGAAATTCATTTTTCTCTTTTTTTGCTGCTCTGGGACATAACAGGATTTTTGGTATCCGACCTCTAGGTTTGTAATACTTTCGTTCACTAACGATTCCCTACCATCTGGTCCTAGTGTTTTAAGAATTCCTGAGATGAGATATGATTTTAAGATAAGTTCGTCCATCTGACGATAGTTAGTTTTTCCTTTGCAGGTTAGCATTATGGATCCAGAGTTCCATAAGTTCATTACTGATGCCTATGGAGGACACGTGATCTATGGGGATACCAAAGAGCCAACTAATCCAGAGTTTTATCATGACTGCATACACCAAATAGCTAGATGATATCTAGAGGAGGACATATGGAAGACTCTCTATATGACCAGGAAGACCCACCCTACGGAGATGTGCAAGGGTACTTGTCATTCAGTGAGGGTAGGAGATTTTATGTTTGATCTAGAATAAACTGGAGATGGATGCTATTAAGCTTCGAGCCATTCTTGGGGGACCTATTGAAGCAGCACCAGCAGTAGCACCACCATCACCGGTACCTGAGGTACCCATTCCAGAGCCACAAGAGCAGCCTCAGGAGCTAGAGTCACCGGAGACTGAGCCGATAGTAGATATTGACCCAGAGGAGGATCCCACCAAGGACGTCAAGCTTGTCGAGGATGATGAGGAGCCAGAGGCAAACCCGAAGGAAGAACTAGAGTTAGGTGATGAGGATATTATGGCTAGAGTGGATGACATAATGGGAGGCGAGGGTATAGAGGATGTTGCAGTCGAGCCAGAGGAGATTATAGTACCAGAGGTAACCATGGTATTTGATTTACCAGCAGAACTTGTACTATATATGGCAGCCATAGCCAACATGGCAGCCGAGTGGGTAGCAGCGAAGGTTGGACAGCTTTTGATATTGAGGAGATGGAGGTTGACGACGTGATTATTGAGGGTTGGGATATTGGGGTGGTAGTAAGAGGAGCAGTAGCACCAGCTGAGGATGATCCGCATGTGGAGATGGACATTACACCAGAGGATGAGACACCCGTAGCAGGATCAGATGCTGACGATTTTTGAGTCAGGATCTATAGGGTTTAGTTTTTGTTAGTTTTATATCAGGACATGTTGTCCACCTGAGTTTTTGGGAGCTTGAGAGATAGCTATTGACCATAGCTTTGTATAGATGTTATCCTTAGTAGTAGTATTGTAAATAGCTGACTTTAGTACTGTTTTAGCCTTTGTCCCATGTGGTACATAGTTTGACTAGTGTGTACTATGCGGTACATCTTTTGGTATATATATATTCGAGCAGTATTTTGATATGGATTATGGTGTATTTGAGTTTGTAATGCACGATTTAGTAGAACTGTTAAGTTCTTGCTACTTCTCGTTCTAGCTTGTTTTTCATTTCAATGAGAAGACTTTCAGCTGATTAGTGGGTCTCTTGTAGGCGGCACTTGTTATCATTATGGTTAGACCAAGGAATCATGCACGGTTGGGAGCCCCTATTCAATAAGGTATGGATCCAACGGGAGTTTTTAAAGCCTTCAGGCAAAGGGAACAGTGGATAAGGGAGATGGAATTAATTTTTGAAGCACTGGAGTGCAGCGAGCAAAAGAAACGTCACCTTGCTATGTTCCAGCTCACTTTTGCTACTGCAGATTGGTGGGAAGCCGAAACAGCTATGATAGGAGCCGAAGCTACAAGGAGAATGCCTTGGGGGACATTCCGAGAAAGATTTCTAGAAAAGTACTCCCCAGAGGATGAGAGAGATCAACAAGAAAATAATTTCCTCAGAGTGGTTCAAGGAGGATGGACTGTCCGAGAGTACATAACACAATTCGAGAGTCTATCTTGATTTGCCCAGCATATGATAGACACTCCATAGTAGAAGGTGAAGAGATTTCACAAAAGATCGAACCCCCACCTCAAGTATATGATGGTTGGCCATCTGAGTCAGTCATTCGAAGGGATTGTCAGATTTGTTGTAGGGTTTGAAAAGGATTTTTATCCAGCATAGCAACCACAGATGAATCGACCTCAGTAGTCAAGAGGCTTTCAACGGAGAAATTTCCAGAACCAACCAGCAAGGAATATCCAGAGGTGGGGACCTCAGGGAAATTTTCAACAGAATAAGAGAACCTGGGAGGGAACTAGAAAACCTTAGCAGGGTTATTCTCAACCCCAGTAGTATCGCTAACAGGGATCATAGCCTCAGGCGCTACTAACAGCCCTGCCAAGCAATAGCAGAGGATGTTTTAAATGCGAAAAGCCTGGGCACATTGCCAAGTTCTACACAGCCCCCAGGAGTAATCGTCAGATGGATGCTATCTATCAAAATTGTAACTAGCCAGGACAGTTAAGCAAGGATTATCGTACACCACAAGGAGGATATTATGAGGCACCAGTTTAAGGAATTCAAGGATCCCCAGATCAGACAAGGATGAATGCTATCATTCTAGCAAAATCAGGCTTTAATGCTGACGAGCACCAACATTTGGAAGGTACGCGTGTACTCTTTCATAGTCCAGTTAAAGCTTTATTCGATATTAGAGCTGCACGTTCATTTATCGCTGTTAAGGTTGTGCATCAGTTGGGTTTAAAACCCCAGACACTTAAGCCAGCACTCAATCTTGTGTCACCATTGGGAGTGACTGTTAAGTTGGGTAAAGTGTGCAAAGATTCCCCATTGACCTTGGGAGATAAGAATCTTCTAGCAAACTTAATAGTTCTGTCGATGTCAAAATTTGACATTATCCTAGGAATGGATTGGTGACTTTGTACAACTCCAACCTGGATTTCCTAATAAGGATGACTGTATTTCTGTTACAAGGAAGACCGACGATCAGATTTTTGTGTCAAACAATGAGCAATATGTTCTTGACTAGTGGTTTAGCTACAATCAGGAGTACGAGTACAAAACAAACGATGGATCAGATTCCTACCGTACAAGACTTTTAGGATGTTTTCTAGGAGATTAAAGGACTTCCGCTAAAAAGAGAAATAGACTTCTGTGTGAACTAGTACCTTATAGATATCTAAGACTCCATATAAGATGGCACCAACTGAGATCTTGGAACTGAAGAAGCATTAGGTTTTGTTCGTCAGAGTACATTACCTTGGGGAGCAACAATTCTGTTCGTAAAGAAAAAGGATGGAACAATTCGACTTTGTATAGACTACAGGGTGTTGAACAAGGTAACGATTAAGAATAGATATCTACTTCCTCATATAGATGACCTATTCGATCAATTACAAGGATCAAGGATCTTTTCAAAGATCGATCTACGTTCAGGATATCATCTAGGGGTGCTCACGAGTCGGGTGAGTCAAGTTTGGCCCTCATCCGCTCATCCATCCGAACATAGTCGGGTTTGGCCTCCTTCCATCCATCATCCACTTGCTTTGTCGGGTGCACCCGACTCATCGGGTGGTAGGGTGAGTCGGGTCGAGTCGGGTGATCCCAACTGTCTCATTTGTCTCAATCAAGCATTTCCTTTACACATGACTTTGTCAACATTTTATTTTATTTTTTTTTTGCTTTGAATGTCTTTGTCTACATAGTCATGGGCTAACCAAAGCTCTGACCAAACAAAAAATAAAAACATAGTCGTGTGCTAGTTTGATGACTTTAATGTTTTTATATCTTCGTTAGTGACATATATATTGATATAAGAATACAACATGTATATATATTTTCAAAGACTATATAATACATAATACATATACTGATATAAGCATATTACATATATATATATTAAAGACTATATAATACATAATGCATATATTGATATACACATATTATATATAATTTTTTAAAAAATTAAGTGTGTTTCGAGTCGGGTCGGGTGAATCGGGTTTTCACCCCCTAGACCCGTGACTCCACCCGAAACTGTCGGGTTTCCACCCCCAAGACCCGTGACTCCACCCACATTATTTAAAAACCAAAAAAAAAAAGCCATAGGTGAGTTGGGTGGTCCGGTGAGTCGAGTGGGCGGGTAGATTTTGAGCAGCCCTAATATTATCATCAACTATTAGTTCGACCGGAGGATGTGTCGAAGACTATGTTCCGGACGAGATACAGGCATTATGAGTTTCTAGTTATGCCTTTGGATTGACGAATGCACCAATAATATTTATAGACTTAATGAATAGAGCATTTAGACCCTATCTGGATAAATTCATTATCATGTTCATCAACGATGTACTAGTCTACTCAAAGACAAAGGAGGATCACCAGGAGCACTTACGGATTGCCTTACAGACACTTTAAGATAGCAAGTTGTATACAAAGTTCAGCAAGTGCAAGTATTCGCTACAGGAGGTCAGATTCTTGGGACATGTTATATCTCAAGATGGTATCTCAGTGGTCTCATCTAAGATTGTTGCAGTCTTAAGCTGGAATAGACCGACTAATGCGACAGAAGTCAGAAGTTTCCTCGGCCTAGTAGGATATTACAAGATATTTATTGAGGGATTTTCCAAGATAGCAGGACCTTTGACAAATCTGACCAAGAAAGAAATGAAGTATGAATGGATAGACAAGCATAAGGGTGCATTTCAGGAGTTAAAGGAAAGATTAACTTCTGTACCAGTACTTGCGATACCTAAGAGTGGAGAAAGATATGTGATCTATAGTGATGCATTGCACCAAGGACTTGGGTGTATACTTATGCAAGACGGGAATGTGACTGCATACAGATCAAGATAATTAAAGGTGCATAAGAAGAATTATCCTACGCATGATCTGGAATTAGCAGCAATAGTGTTTGCATTGAAGATTTGGAGACACTATCTCTATGGAGAGAAGTTTGATCTATTTTCCGATCATAAGAGCTTGAAGTATTGTTCTCTCAGAAAGAGTTGAACATGCAACAATGCAGATGGATGGAGTTACTCAAGGATTGCGACTTTTCATTACAATGCCATCCAGGTAAAGCAAATGTCATAGCAGATGCTTTGAGTCGTAAACCTCGACTAGTGATCGCTGCAGTACTAATTCAAGAATGGGAAAGCATTGGAAGTGTTAGCTGAATTCGAGCTTCCGCCAGTAGAACCAATGAAAAGACAACATTTTGGATGTCTAATGGTACAACCAATTTTGATTAGACGTATCATAGCAGCTCAATAGACAATGGAAGATTTGAAGTCATGGTTCACAAAATGTCAGCTAAAGAACCAAAAGTCTGGAGTATTAGTATAGACGGAGTCTTATAATGTAAAGGTAGTCTCTGTGTACCTAACAAAGAAAATCTCTAGAAAGAAATATTAAAGGAAACACATAAGTCCCAGATGACTATACATCCTGGAGGTACGAAGCGAGAGGCAACTGAGTATGTATCTCAGTGTCATACTTATAAACAAGTAAAGGCAGAACATCAGAAACCACCTAGATTACTTCAGTCGTTACCGATTCCTCAATGGAAATGGGAACACGTAACCATAGATTTTGTGGTAGGATTGTCGAAGTCACAACAGAACCACGATGCTATTTAGGTAATCGTGGATCGACTTACAAAGATGGCACATTTTATCGCCTATAGTATGACGTATTCAGTAGAGCATTTGAACCAGATGTATCTACAGCACGTTGTATGGTTACACAGAGTACCTATTTTAATTATGTTAGATTGAGATTTGTGCTTTACTATAGAATTTTGGAAGAGTCTCCAGACAGCAATGGGAACAACACTAAACTTGAGTTCATCTTTTCATCCACAGACTGATGGACAAACTAAACAAGTCAATCAACTAATGGAAGACATGTTACGCACTTGCGTTATTGATTTTGAGAGTGCTTGGGAGATGCACCTGCTATTGATTGAATTCACCTACAACAACAGTTATCATTCAAGCATAGGGATGGCGCTATTTGAAGCTTTGTATAGAAGACCTTGTTGATTACTGCTATGTTGGGACGAAGTCGGAGACACTCAACTTCTTAGGCCAGAGATGGTACAAGAGACAAGCGAGAAGATTAGGATTATACGTGAGAAGATGAAGACAGTTCAGACCTGACACAAGAGTTATGTGGACAAGAGATGCAAAGACCTAGAACTTGCCATTGGAGATCACGTGCTGCTCAAGGTTTCATCTGTTCGAGGCATCGTTAGATTTGTCCAAAAGAGAGGCAAGCTATCGTCACGATTCATTGGACCGTTCATGATTCTAGAACATGTTAGGAAGGCTACTTATTGACTTGCATTGTTTCCGAAGATGTCCAGAGTGCACAACGTTTTCCACGTCAGTATGCTGAGAAAATGTGCTCATAACCCAGCGCACGAGATCAACTTCGAAGATATTGAGGTCAACGACAATGTTACATTCAACGAAGGACTGGTTCGTACTTTAGATCATGGGATCAAGAAGCTCAGAAACAAGGAGATTCCGATAGTAAAGATTCATTGGAAGCATCATGATGAAGGATAAGTTTTGTAGGAGCAAGAGTCAGAGATGTGTGAGAAGTTTCCGCTATTGTTTTAGACTTTGATGTTTTTGATTTCGAGGATGAAATCCTTAATGAGTGGTGGATGATGTAATACCCTGTATTTTTTTCAATATTTATTTATACTCAGAGATTCTATATATTTCCTTTGTCATTTCTTAAACTTTTATCTTCGACCGATTGAAGTCTTTTCGAGCGATCGAACATTTTTGGAGTTCAAGCGATCGAACATTGTTCAAGGGATCGAGCCGACATAAATTTATGACATAGTCCCCACTTCAATCGATCAAACTGTTTTCAATCAATCAAACTTAACCGATCTGTGTTCGAGTGATTGAACTACCTTCGATCGATCAAGAGTGTAATCATTTGAAATCCCAGGTTTCCCGCAAACATGGCCACCTGTACCCCTCTCCCTCTATTTATATGTTTGTGCTCATGTGTGGGAAGTGTTTGAAAAACCAAAGAGTTGAGAGAGAGTGTGTGTGTTCTTATGAGTTTATATATACATATACATCCATATATATCTATATATACACACTAATATATATATATTCTAGCAAGAAAAAGAAGAAGAAGATGAGGAAGGAGAGAAAGAAAGAAGCAGAGAGAAGGAGAAGGAGATGAGAGAGAGAGGAGGCCACCATTGGAGGTCACCAAGCTAAAGCCTTGTCAAACGCAACCTTAACGACATTCGGTGAGTTCCAAACTTACTTGGTAGCTTAGTTATGATGTTTTTACTTATTCTGTACATTTAAAGAGGACCCAAATACCCCCCAACATAATCTGAGCATTCACTGCCAGAACCTATAGAAGATGAAGTTCGACCGATCGAACAAAGTTCAATCGATCGAACAACACTGATTCTCAATCGATCGAGACCACCTTCACTTCAATCAATCGAGAATACTTCAATCGATCAAACATCACTTTCCTCTTAAGCGATTGAGATGACTTTAATCGATCGAAACCTAGTAGAACATAGATGTGTTCCCTTATTGTATAATTCATAATGCATAATTGTTTAATCATTGTTTCATGTTTCTATTATCCGATATTATGGATTACGGAGGTAAGGGGATATGATATTGAGATTGAGATAATGTGGTGAGTAACGTAGTTGGGTTCAGAACGTTAGTAATAATACGATGCAATAATGAGATAAGTTGGATTTAATAGCGATGGGTAGCATTGGATAACTTGGGATTGAGTCGATGAGATATCAGTTATTTTCGAGGTTATGTGAGTCGAGCTGATGGTTCACTCAGGTTGAATCCGATAAGTGAGTCAGAAGGATTTGGCCAGGATTGTGGAAGCTATAGGTGCACAGTGCTCGCAAGCGTTCTTAAAAGCGGTGAACAGTAAGAGTTCTTAAAAGTGGTAAACAAGAGTAGTTGTGGCATGCTCATGGTTTGTATTTACCAGAGCTATGTATGTACGATACTCGCAAGCATTCTTAAAAGCGGTGAACAAAAGTATGGGTACATCCATAGACCAGTTGTTATATTAGAACGATGTATTATGCTCGCAAGAGTTCTTAAAGGCGGTAAAGCGGTGAACAAGAGCATTAAGTATGTCTTAATGATATAATTAGTGTGCAATCAGTCTTAAAGTGGGAAGACGATGAGAATCGATTAATGATGTGTCTGAATGAAAGAGGAAGAAATATATTTAGTATCACTATTATATATTGTTCATTATTGATAATTACGTTATTTCTATGAGACTGTGTTAGTTAGTTCTCGCTCAGCTTTTAGTAATCTGACAACCTTTATTGCCTGGAAATTCCCTATCCAAACTACCATATCCTTAACAATGCAGGTGATCGAACCTACGGTAATGGCTACTACCCACAGTTGGATTATGCAGAAGGTGGCCCCACTGATGTTGGTTATGCTGGGGAGGAGTGTTATGCTGACGACTACCCTTACGCCAGTTGAAGACCTGAAGATAGTTATTTAGTTTATAATTCTGTTTGTTCTGTTGAACTGTGTTTTACTTTAGTTGACAGGTACTTGGGCATATGTTATCTCCAGACCTGTTGTGATCCTATGGACCACACTCTGATGTTTTGTAATAGATAGAATCATTTTATATATTCAGTTATATACTATTCTTATTGTTTTAGTTGGACTAGTACTGTGTGGTGTGGATAATTAGTGTCACGCCCCGGAGCAGCATAAATAGAGAAAAATAAATTTCCTTTATGGGTCCATAGGGAATGACAAGTGAAAGTCACTGATATCCACACCACATAGTACTAGTCCAAACGGGAATCGAAACAACTGAAGTAAAAATAGTTCTATCCATTACAAACATCAGAGTACGGTCCACAGGATCACAACAGGTCTAGAGACAACATATGCCCAAGTACCCGTTAACTACAAAGTTCAACAGAAAAAGGAAAGTAGTAACATAAACTACTATCTATCTTCAGGTCTTCAGCTAGCGTACGGATAGGCGTCAGCATAACTGGCATCAGTGGGGCCATTCTCTACGTAACTCCCTTCAGGGTAATCGTTATCGCCATAAGTTCCGTCATCTGCATTGTAAAGGACAGGATAGTCTGGACGGGGAATGTCCAGGCAATAAAGGCCGTCAGCTTGTTGAAAGCTGAGTGAGCACTAACTAACACAGTCTCATAGAAATAACATAATTACCATTATGAACGATATATGACAGTGATAGTAATTATATTCCTTACTCGTTATTCAGACATATCATTAATCAATTCTTATCAACTCCCATTCTAAGACCGATTTCACAATACCCAACTGACCATCTCGAACTGATTATATCAGCACAACATACCAGTGCTCTTGTTCACCGCTATACCGCTTTTAAGAACTCTTGCGAGCACCCATACATCATTCTCATATAACGACTAGTCTATGGATGTACCCATACTCTTGTTCACCGCTTTTAAGAACTCTTACTGTTCACCGCTTTTAAGAACACTTGCGAGTACGATACATACACAACTCTGGTAAATATAAATCATGGATGTGCCACAATTACTCTTGTTCACCGCTTTTAAGAACTCTTACTGTTCACCGCTTTTAAGAACGCTTGCGAGTACTGTGCACCCATAATTCTCACGATCCTGATCAAATCCTTGACATACACTTATCGGATTCAACCTGAGCGAATCATCAGCTTGACTTACACAACTTTGAACATACAAATCCTCTTACTGACTCACTTCTCACTTATCCAATACTACCCAGTATTATCATTTCAAACTTACTCCATTATCGAGTCGTACTATTACTAGCGTTCCGAACCCGACTACATTACTCACCATGTTATCTCAATCTCGTTATCATAACCCATTACCTCCGTAATCCATAATATCGCAGAATAGGAATATGGAACAAAGATTTAACAACTATGCATTATAATAACTGAAAAGAATACATTCATGTTCTGCTCGGGTTCGATCGATTGAGGTCCTCTCGATCGATTGAGGAAAGGTGATGTTCGATCGATTGGAGTCGTCTCGATTGATCGAAGAAAGGTGATCTCGATCGATTGAAGTATTCTCGATCGATTGAGACTCAGGGATGTTCGATCGATTAA
This sequence comes from Hydrangea macrophylla, assembly GCA_033977485.1. Classification (NCBI taxonomy): domain Eukaryota; kingdom Viridiplantae; phylum Streptophyta; class Magnoliopsida; order Cornales; family Hydrangeaceae; genus Hydrangea; species Hydrangea macrophylla. The sequence continues at coordinate 10,087,909 of CM066990.1, read as the reverse complement.
ACTCAGTTCGATCGATCGAACTTTGTCTTCCACAGATTTTGCCTGTGAACGTGCAGAATGTGCTAGGGGTGTTTGGGTTATAATTAATACGCCCAGAATATGTAAAACATCATAACTAAGTTACCGAGTGAGTTTGGAACTCACCGAAAGTTGTTAAGGGCACGTTTGGCTCGTCAAACTTCTCTGAGCTTTAATGGCGGCCACTCTCTCTCCTCTGCTCCTCTCTTTTTCTTTCTTTCCTTCTTCTTGTTCTTCTTCTTCTCCTCTTCTATTCTGCTCCTCTCTCTCCTCCAAGCTGTGTATATATATAGATATGTGTGTATATATATAGATATATGGAGGTATGTGTATATATATAAACACAAGCATACACACTCTCAACCCTCTCTTAAGCACAAGGTTCAGCAACCTCACATTACACACGAATGCAATGTATATATAGGAGAATTGGGAGTGTAGGTGGCAGCATTTGCGCAGAAACTGGAATTCTGATAATTGCACTCTCGATCGATCGAATGATTCTCGATCGATCGAACTCAGATCGGTCAGTTAGATCGATTGAAAAAGGGTTTGATCGATCGAAATGGGGACCACGTATTAAATTTATGTCGGTAGGGTTTCGATCGCTCGAAAAAGGGTTCGATCGCTTGAACTTATGGGATGCTCGATCGCTCGAAAGAGCTTCGATCGATCGAAGATGAAATTTCATGAATGGTCAAGGGAAGTATATAGAATCTCTGTGCATAAATATTTATTGGAAATACAGGGTATTACATCATCCACCACTCAACAAAAGATTTCGTCCTCGAAATTGGAAACACACAAGGTCTAAAACAAAAATGGAAACTTCTCACGCATCTCTGACTCTAGTTCCCATGAAGCTTCTCCTTCATCATGATGCTTCCACTGAATCTTGACTAATGGAATCTCCTTATTCCTGAGCTTCTTGACTCCACGATCTAAAATGCGAACTGGTCCTTCGTTGAACGTAACGTTGTTGTTGACTTCAATATCTTTGAAGTTGATCTCGTACGCCGGGTTGTGAACACACTTCCTCAGCATACTGATGTGGAAAACGTTGTGCACTCCTGACATCTTCGGGGGCAACGCAAGGCGATAAGCAACTTTTCCAACACGCTCTAGAATCTCGAACAGTCCGATGAATCGTGGCAATAATTTGCCTCTCTTCTGACCAAATCTGACGATGCCTCGAACAGGCGAAACCTTGAGTAGCACATGATCTCCAACGGTAAACTCTAAATCTTTGCGTCGCTTGTCAGCATAACTTTTGTGTCGGGTCTGAGCTGTCTTCATCTTCTCACGTACAATCTGAATCTTCTCACTAGTCTCTCGTATCATTTCTGGCCCAAGAAGTTGAGTATCTCCGACTTCAGTCCAACATAACGGTGATCGGCAAGGTCTTCCGTACAAAGCTTCGAACGGCGCCATTCCTATGCTCGAATAATAACTGTTGTTGTAAGCAAACTCTATCAGAGGTAAGTGTGTCTCCCAAGAATTCTCAAAATCAATGACGCAAGCACGTAACATTTCCTCCATTACTTGATTAACTCTTTCAGTCTGACCATCGGTCTGTGGATGAAAAGCTGAACTCAAGTTCAATGTTGTTCTCATCGCTGTCTGGAGACTCTTCCAAAACTCTGCAGTAAAGCGTGAATCTCGATCTGACACGATAGAAACAGGTATTCCGTGTAACCGTACTATGTGTTGTAGAAACATTCAGCTCAAACGTTCCACTGTATACGTCATACTGTAGGCAATAAAATGTGCCGTCTTCGTAAGTCGATCCACGATTACCCAAATAGCGTCGTGGTTCTGCTGTGACTTCGGCAATCCTACCACAAAATCCATGGTGATGTGTTCCCATTTCCATTGAGGAATTGGTAATGGTTGTAGAAGTCCAGGTGGTTTCTGATGTTCTGTCTTTACTTGTTTACAAGTAAGACACTGAGAAACATACTCAGCCACTTCTCCCTTCATTCCTTCCCACCAAAAATTTCTCTTCAAGTCCTTGTACATCTTTGTACCTCCTGGATGAATCGTCATCCGTGACTTATGAGCTTCATCCAATATGTCTTTCTGAAGTTTTTCGTTGTCAGGTACACAGAGTCTACCTTTACATCGTAAGACTCTATCTGTACTAACACTCCAGATCTCAGGTTCTTTTGCTGCCATCTTCGCGAACCATAACTTGAAATATTCTGCTGTGTGCTGAGCTTCTATGATACGGCTGATCAAAGTTGGTTGTACCATCAGACATCCAAAATGTTGTCTTTCCATTGGTTCCACTGGCTGGAGCTGGAATTCGGCTAACACCTCCAACGCTTTCCATTCTCGAATTAGCAATGCAGCGATCACTAGTCGAGGTTTACGGCTCAAAGCATCTGCTACGACATTTGCTTTACCCGGATGGTATTGCAATGAAAAGTCATAGTCCTTGAGTAACTCCATCCATCTTCGTTGTCGCATGTTCAACTCCTTCTGAGAGAACAAATACTTCAAGCTCTTATGATCGAAAAACAGATCAAACTTTTCTCCATAGAGATAATGTCTCCAAATCTTCAAGGCAAACACTATTGCTGCCAATTCCAAATCATGCGTAGGATAATTCTTCTCGTGTACCTTCAATTGTCTTGATCTATATGTGATAACATTCCCGTCTTGCATAAGTACACAACCCAATCCCTGGTGCGATGCGTCACTGTAGATCACATACCTTTCTCCATTCTTAGGTATCGCAAGTACCGGCGCAGAAGTTAATTTCTCTTTTAACTCCTGAAATGCACCCTCATGCTTGTCTGTCCATGTGTACTTCGGCTCCTTCCTTGTTAAATTTGTTAGAGGTCCTGCTATCTTGGAAAATCCTTCTACGAATCTTCTGTAATATCCTGCTAATCCAAGAAAACTTCTAACCTCTGTCGCATTGGTCGGTCTATTCCAACTTAAGACTGCATCAATCTTAGATGAGTCCACAGAGATACCGTTCTGAGATATAACATGTCCCAAGAATTTGACTTCCCGCAGCCAAAACTCACAATTGCTGAACTTTGTATACAACTTGCTATCTCGAAGTGTCTGCAAGGCAACCTGTAATTGCTCCTTGTGATCCTCTTCTGTCTTTGAGTAGATCAGTATATAATCGATGAACACTATAATGAATTGATCCAGATATGGTCTGAATACTTTATTCATTAAGTCCATAAATACTGCTGGCGCATTCGTCAATCCAAAAGGCATAACTAAAAACTCATAATGCTCGTATCTTGTCCTGAATGCAGTCTTCGATACATCCTCTGGTCGAACTAACAATTGGTGATATCCTGAACGTAAATCGATCTTGGAAAAGATCCTAGATCCTTGTAACTGGTCGAATAGGTCATCTATCCGAGGTAGTGGATATCTATTCTTGACCGTAACCTTGTTCAACTCTCTGTAGTCTATGTAGAGTCGAAGTGTTCCATCCTTCTTCTTCACAAACAGAACTGGTGCTCCCCAAGGTGACGTACTCGGGCGAACGAAACCTAAATCTTCAAGTTCCTGAACTTGCTTCTTCAGTTCCAACATCTCAATTGGTGCCATCCTATATGGAGTCTTAGAAATCGGCAATGTACCAGGTACTAGTTCCACACAGAAGTCTATTTCTCTTCTCGGTGGGAGTCCTTTAATATCCTGAAATACATCCTGAAAATCTTGTACAATAGGAATCTAATCCATCATGAGCTCTGTACTCATACTCCCGATTGTAGCCAAACTACTCGTAAGAAACATATCGTTCGTCGGTTGACACTGAAATCTAATCGTCGGCCTTCCTTGTCTCGAAAATACAATCGACTTAGTAGGGCAATCCAAATTGGCACTGTACTTAGTTAACCAATCCATCCCTAGGATAACATCAAATCCTGACATTGACAGAACTATCAAGTCCGCAGGAAGATTCCTATCTCCCAAGGTCAATGGGCAATCTTTACACACTTTACTCAACTTAACTGTCACTCCCAATGGTGACACAGCATTTAGTGTTGACTCAAGTGTCTGGGGTTCTAAACCCAATTGACGCACAATCTTAACAGCAATAAATGAGCGTGCAGCACCAGTATCAAATAAAGCTTTAACTGGACTATAAAAGAGTACAAGCGTACCTTCCAAATGTTGCTGCTCATTAGCATTAAAGCCTGCTTCTCCTGGGATAATAGCATTCATCCTTGTCTGATCTGGAGGTCCTTGTATCCCTTGAATCGATGCTCCATAGTACCCTCCTTGTGGTGCACGACAATCCTTGCTCAAGTGCCCTGGCTTGTTGCAATTCCGACAGACAATATCCATTCTGCGGTTAACTCTAGGGGCTGTACAAAATCTGGCAACGTGCCCTAGCTTTCCGCAATTAAAACATCCTCCGCTATTGCTTGGCGGCGCTGTCAGTAGTGCCTGCGGTTGTGATCCTTGCTGGCGATATTGCTGAGGTCGAGTATAGCCCTGTTGTGGCTTTCTGGTTCCTTCCCAGGTTCTCTTGTTCCCTTGAGAATTACTCTGAGGTCTCCAACCTTGAGTATTCCTTGGTGGCAAGTTATGGAAATTCTTCTGTTGAAAACTTCTAGATGACTGAGGTCGATTCATCTATGGTTGTTATACTGGATAAGCATCCTTTTCCAACCCTGCTGCAAATCTAACAATCCCTTTAAATGATTGATTCAGATGACCAACCATCATATGTCTGAGGTGGGGATTCAATCCTTGGTGAAATCTCTTCACCTTCTTCTGTGGCGTGTCTATCATATGTTAAGCAAATCTGGATAGACGCTCGAACTGTGTTGTGTATTCTCGTACAGTCCATCCTCCTTGTACCAGATTGAGAAAGTTCCTTTCCTGTTGTTCTCTCTCATCCTCTGGGAAATACTTCTCCAAAAATCGTCCTTTGAATGTCTCCCATGGCATAGCTTTAACAGTATCGATCCCAATAGTGGCTCGCTCGACTTCCCACCAATCTGCGGTGGCATAAGTGAGCTGAAACGTAGCAAGACAACGCTTCTCTTGTTCGCTGCATTCTAACGCTTCGAATATCAACTCCATTTCTCTTATCCATTGTTCCGCTTTCCATGGTTCTATTAGTCCATCAAACTTCTCAGAACGTAACCCACAAAAACTTGCTAACAACTTATCTCCAGTCTGTCTTGGTGGCGGGGGTGCAAGAGGTATCTGGTGAGTCGAATTATTATAAGTATCTCCCACATGCTCCATCCTCTGCATGAAGGCTTCAAAAATTCCCGTCGGATCCATCCCTTCTGGAATAGGTGCTCCATTACGCGCTTGGTGATTTCTCAAGGGTCCTACCATGATAATAACGAGTATCGCCTACAAGAGACATATCGATTAGCTGAAAGTCTTCTCGCAGAAACGAAACCGAGATAGAACGAGAAGCAACAAGAACTAACAGTTCTACAAAACAACACATCAAACAACCAACAATCAATATCAAAAGTACTGCTCGTATATATATAGATATCAAAAGATGTACCATGGAGTACACAGTAACCATACCATGTACCACGTGGGACATAAGCAAACACAGCACTAAGGTCAACTACTAATACTACTGCTAACATCTATACAAAGCTATGGTCAAATAGTTATCTCTCAAGCTCCCAAAAATCTAGTGGACAACATGTCCTGGTAAAAACTAACAAAACTAAGCCCTGCAGGTCCTGACTCAAAAGTCGTCAGCATCTGATCCTGCGCGCTGATGGTGCCTCGTCCTCTGAATAAATCTCCATCTCCTCGAGTGGATCATCCTCGACTGGTGCAACAAGATCTCCAACTACTACCCCTATATCCCAATCCTCTATCATCTCTGCATCATCGTCCTCCATCACGTCCACTATCGCCTGGTTAACGACATCGACTGCTACTGCGGTGAATCCGTCGGCTATATCAAGAGCTCCTGCTATCGCGGCCTCTCCTATAACAAAACCCGCTGGCTGAATGACCATCTGAGCTATCCATCCTACTGCCATATCAGCCATGGCTGCAATATGCATAATCGGTCCAGTTGGCATCTGAAGCACAATCGGTGCCTCTGGAACAACTACCTCCTCATCGACTACATCCTCATCTACTACAATATCTGCCTCAATAGCCTCTGGGTCTGGTACCGGATCCTCTGGCTCAAACTCTGGCTCCTTGGGGTCATCCTCAGGCTCATCATCATCTGCATCGTCTGCATGCTCATCCTCTACTGGGTCCTCGTCGTCTATCGGCTCTTCCTCTCCGTCCCCGTCCATGTCCTCATCGGCATGCTCATCCTCAGGCTCTGGAACTGGTACGTCGGGTACCGGTGATGATGGTGCTGTCGGTGCTGGTGCAACTACAGGCTCTGGTGGACCGGCTACAATAGCTCTCAACTCAATCTCATCCATTTCTGGCTTACTCTTAACTAACCGTAATATCTCTTGACAAATGTCTCTACCAATCCTCACAGTGTGGTAAGCATCCATACGCATCTGCGTCGAGTGAGTCCTCTCTGTCACACAAAGTGCTCTCCATATGTCCTCCTCCAAATGCCTCCTAGCTATCTGGCATACACGCTCACGATAAAACTCTGGGTCAGCTGGCTCCACGGTATCCCCATGGATCACGTGTCCTCCATAAGCATCGGTAACAAACTGATGGAACACTGGATCCATGCTATCCTACAAAGGAAAACTATCTATCGTCAGGAAGACGAACTTATCTTATACTCATATCTCCTCTCAGGAAGTCTTAAATACTAGAACCAGATGGTGTGGGATCCATCAGTGAACGACAATATCATAACCTAACCGTAATATAACCAGGAGCTCTGATACCAAAAACCTTGTCACGCCTCGGAGCAGCATAAATAGAGAAAAATAAATTTCCTTTATGGGTCCATAGGGAATGACAAGTGAAAGTCACTGATATCCACACCACACAGTACTAGTCCAAACGGGAACAGAAACAACTGAAGTAAAAACAGTTCTATCTATTACAAACATCAGAGTACGGTCCACAGGATCACAACAGGTCTAGAGACAACATATGCCCAAGTACCCGTTAACTACAAAGTTTAACAGAAAAAGGAAAGTAGTAACATAAACTACTATCTATCTTCAGGTCTTCAGCTAGCGTACGGATAGGCGTCAGCATAACTGGCATCAGTGGGTCCATTCTCTACGTAACTCCCTTCAGGGTAATCGTTATCGCCATAAGTTCTGTCATCTGCATTGTAAAGGACAGGATAGTCTGGACGGGGAATGTCCAGGCAGTAAAGGCCGTCAGCTTGTTGAAAGCTGAGTGAGCACTAACTAACACAGTCTCATAGAAATAACATAATTACCATTATGATCGATATATGACAGTGATAGTAATTATATTCCTTACTCGTTATTCAGACATATCATTAATCGATTCTTATCAACTCCCATTCTAAGACCGATTTCACAATACCCAACTGACCATCTGGAACTGATTATATCAGCATAACATACCAGTGCTCTTGTTCACCGCTATATCGCTTTTAAGAACTCTTGCGAGCACCCATACATCGTTCTCATATAACGACTAGTCTATGGATGTACCCATACTCTTGTTCACCGCTTTTAAGAACTCTTACTGTTCACCGCTTTTAAGAACGCTTGCGAGTACGATACATACACAGCTCTGGTAAATATAAATCATGGATGTGCCACAATTACTCTTGTTCACCGCTTTTAAGAACGCTTGCGAGTACTGTGCACCCATAATTCTCACGATCCTGATCAAATCCTTGACATACACTTATCGGATTCAACCTGAGCGAATCATCAGCTCGACTTACATAACTTTGAACATACAAATCCTCTTACTGACTCACTTCTCACTAATCCAATACTACCCAGTATTATCATTTCAAACTTACTCCGTTATCGCGTCGTACTATTACTAGCGTTCCGAACCCGACTACGTTACTCACCATGTTATCTCAATCTCGTTATCGTATCCCATTACCTCCGTAATCCATAATATCGCATAATAGGAATATGGAACAAAGATTTAACAACTATGCATTATAATAACTGAAAAGAATACATTCATGTTCTGCTCGGGTTTGATCGATTGAGGTCCTCTTGATCAATTGAGGAAAGGTGATGTTCGATCGATTGAAGTCTTCTTGATCGATCAAAGAAAGGTGATCTCGATCGATTGAAGTATTCTTGATCGATTGAGACTCAGGGATGTTCAATCGATTAAACTCAGTTCGATCGATCAAACTTCGTCTTCCACAGATTCTGCCTGTGAACGTGCAGAATGTGCTAGGGGTGTTTGGGTTATAATTAATACGCCCAAAATATGTAAAACATCATAACTAAGTTACCGAGTGAGTTTGGAACTCACCAAAAGTCGTTAAGGGCGCGTTTGGCTCGTCAAACTTCTCCGAGCTTTAATGGCGGCCACTCTCTCTCCTCTACTCCTCTCTTTTTCTTTCTTTCCTTCTTCTTGTTCTTCTTCTTCTCCTCTTCTATTCTGCTCCTCTCTCTCCTCCAAGCTGTGTATATATATAGATATGTGTGTGTATATATATATAGATATATGGAGGTATGTGTATATATATAAACACAAGCATACACACTCTCAACCCTCTCTTAAGCACAAGGTTCAGCAACCTCACATTACACACGAATGCAATGTATATATAGGGGAATTGGGAGTGTAGGTGGCAGCATTTGCGCAGAAACTGGAATTCTGATAATTGCACTCTCGATCGATCGAATGATTCTCGATCGATCGAACTCAGATCGGTCAGTTAGATCGATTGAAAAAGGGTTTGATCGATCGAAGTGGGGACCACGTATTAAATTTATGTCGGTAGGGTTTCGATCGCTTGAAAAAGGGTTCGATCGCTTGAACTTATGGGATGCTCGATCGTTCGAAAGAGCTTCGATCGATCAAAGATGAAATTTTATGAATGGTCAAGGGAAGTATATAGAATCTCTGTGCAAAAATATTTATTGGAAATACAGGGTATTACAATTAGTGACTTTCACTTGTCATTCCCTATGGACCCAAAAAGGAAATTTATTTTTCTCTATTTTTGCTGCTCCGGAGTGTGACATAGGCTGGCTATGCGATTCGGTCACAAACCTCGTTGCACCACGTGATATTTCTCTTTCAAGCCTCAGCCGAACTATTTTAGGATCTGATTCCCACTTGGGGATAAGTAGGCAAATCTCCCAAGGTTCTCGATCCATAACCATTCCTAAATTGAAAATATCACCCTTTGCACCTTTGGTTTTCTTCCTTCAGACTAAGGGCAAACTTGTGTTTTCCTGGAGCCATATATATACTGCCAAACTTGGGACAAACAAAGTTTGCTCATCAGTATTGGGATGTCCTGCTTCAGCCCACCAAATTTATGATGATTACCTTTAGGTTGGGAGTAAATGCATTGCAGGCATCCTGTACCATCATGTCCTCAAAACCCTTGGATGAGCCTATTTGCCCTTAAGACTAGGGGGAAACTTCGTTTGCTAAAAGCCCCATCTTACCCTAGAAGTGAGCCCCCCAAGTTTCTTTCAAACTAGGGGCAAACTTTGTTTGCCAAATGCAAGTTCTCAAGTCACCAAGTCTGTTTTGAAATGCTTTGAAATAGAGTGTCTTTTATTCAATAAGCTAAAGCACTAATTTGAAGCATACTCTGGATAGGCAAAGAATTCGCTAAATTGAAAAGGGGAAGTTTTCAAAGTTTAGATTATCAGCAAAGCACTACCATTTGTAAGATAATTCACGATGAAAGCACATTGATTCATAATGAATGTAGAGTTTGAGTTAGTCATCTTGAGTATTGGCTTTGTCAGATCTGTCCTCCTTTGATGAGTCAATAAATGGTCTCAAATGTGTGGGTTTAAGATGATGAATAAAGATTTGAAAAGTCTTCATGAGCATCCCAAGAGCAATACGAGAATAGGTTTCAAACACTATCACAACATAATGCTAAAGTGGCAATATAAGAAGAGTTCATGACTAGGGGCAAAGGTGACTTCCCTCTTTTGACAGAATTGATGTGTTTCTTCTAAAGGTCCGCAAATGCAAAAAAATCATTCTTTCTATCAGCTCCGTTCAAATTCCTTGAGTCTCGTTAGAAAATAAATTTAATTGAGTTTGATCAACTCCTGATTTTAGAAAATAAAATTGAATTGAGTCTGATTGACTCCTGATAAGTGGAACTCGAACTTGATTTAAGTCAAAATGACTCTGTATTTGGTTAAATTGAATTTTTTTGAGTCTGACTGACTCTTGATGTAAAAAGTGAAATAAATGGAGTTTGATTGATTCCTGATTTTGAAAATTTAAGTTGAATGGAGTCTGATCAACTCCTGATTTTGAAAAAGTTGAATTGATTTGAGTTTGATTGACTCCCGATTTAAGAAATTGAACTAAATTAAATTGATTTGAGTCTACTTGACTCTCAATTTTTTTGAATTAAATTAACATAAGTTCTTACGAGGCTATTGATCTCTACTTTTGCAACATAAGTCCTTACGAGGCTATTGATCTTTGTTTTTGCAACATAAGTCTTTGCGAGGTTGTTGATCTCTGCTTTTGCAACATAAGTCCATATGTGGCTGTTGATCTCTGCTTTTGCAACATAAGTCCTTGCGAGGCTGTTGATCTCTGCTTTTGCAACATAAGTTCTTGCGAGGCTATTGATCTTTGCTTTTGCAACATAAGTCCTTGCGAGGCTGTTGATCTCTGCTTTTGCAGCACAAGTCCTTACAAGGCTGTTGATCTATGCTTTTGCAACATAAGTCCTTGCGAAGCTGTTGATCTCTACTTTTACAACATATGTCCTTACGAGACTGTTAATCTCTGCTTTTCCAACATAAGTCCCCAAAAGGGCTGTTGATTACCGCTCTCGCAACATAAGTCCTTGTGAGGATATTAATATCTATTTTTGCAACATAAGTCCCCCAAAGGGCTATTGATTGTCGATTTTGTAACATAAGTCCTTGTGAGGCTATTGATCTATGCTTTTGCAACATAAGTCCTTGCGAGGCTGTTGAGCTCTGCTTTTGCAACAATAAGTCCTTGCAAGGCTGTTGATCTCTGCTTTAGCAACATAAGTCCTTGCGAGGCTATTGATCTCTGCTTTTGCAACATAAGTCCTTGCGAGGCTGTTGATCTCTGCTTTTTCAACATAAGTCCCTAAAAGGACTGATGATTATCGCTTTCACAATATAAGTCCTTGTGAGGCTGTTGATCTTTATTTTTGCAACATAAGTCCCCCAAAGGGCTGTTGATTGTCGATTTTGCAACATAAGTCCTTGCGAGGCTGTTGATCTCTGCTTTTGCAACATAAGTCCTTACAAGGCTGTTGATCTCTACTTTTGCAACATAAGTTCTTACGAGATTGTTGATCTCTGCTTTTACAACATAAGTCCCCAAAAGGGCTATTGATTGTCATTTTCACAAACATAAGTCCTTGCGAGGTTGTTGATCTCTATTTTTTCAACATAAGTCCCCCAAAGGGCTGTTGATTGTCGATTTCGCAGCATATGTCCTTGCGAGGCTATGGACCTTTATTTTTGCAACATAAGTCCCCTAAAGGGCTATTGAATATCAGTTTCGCAACATAAGCCCTTGTGAGGCTGTTGATCTCTGTTTTTACAATACAAGTCCCCTAAAAGGTTATTGATTGTCGTGTTCGCAACATAAGTCCTGTAGATTCCTATTTTTGCAAGATAAGTCCTTGAAAGGCTGTTGACCATCATTCTAAGTCCTTAAAAAGCTATCGACTATCGTTCATTAATGTAAGTCCCTGAGTGGCTTTTGACCATCGTTCCTACAATATAAGTCCCTGAGTGGCTTTTTGACCATCATTCTTCCAATATAAGTCCCTAAGTGGCTATTGACCATCATCTTACCATGTTGTTAAATCCTTAATGGCAACCTTGCATTAGTCCTCAATGGAAGCATCATCTGTGTTAGTCCTCTAAGGCAATCGGTATTAGTCCTCAATGGAGGCATCATCGGTGTTAGTCCTCTATGGCAACCTTGCATTAGTCCTCAATGGTAGCATTATCAGTGTTAGTCCTCAATGGCAGCATCATTAATTATGTTAGTCCTCTATGGCAACCTTACATTAGTCCTCAATGGCAGCATCATTAACTATGTTAGTTCTCTATGGCAACCTTGCATTAGTCTTCAATGGTAGCATCATATGTGTTAGTCCACTATGGCAACCTTGCATTAGTCCTCAATTGCAGCATCATCGGCGTTAGTCCTTAATGGCAACCTTACATTAGTCCTCAATGGCAGCATCATTAACTGTGTTAGTCCTCTATGGTAACCTTGCATTAGTCCTCAATGGTAGCATCATCTGTGTTAGTCCTCTATGGCAAGCTTGCATTAGTCCTCAATGGCAGCATCATCAACCCTTGCATTAGTCCTCAATGGCAGCATCATTAATTGTGTTAGTCCTCTATGGCAACCTTGCATTAGTCCTCAATGGCAGCATCATCGGTGTTAGTCCTCAATGGCAACCTTACATAAGTCCTCAATAGCACTCCTCAAAGGAAATCTTGGTTAAGTCCTCAATGGTAATCTGTTAGTCCTCAAAGGCAATCATTGTTTGTCCTCAATGGCAATCCCTGATCAATCACTCAGAACCGTCTGGGTGGCAATCCCTGAATCATCCTATCAATCAATTTTGGGGCATAATATGCGTAGCGTAGTCCAGTCAACTACATTTTGAGGGAACGAACCTGCATTAGCACATGGGCATAAGGCGCGAAGTGTAGTCCAGTCAATTGTATTTTGAGAAAGCAAATCTGCATTGGCACCGGGGCGTAATGTGCAAAGTGTAGCCCAGCCAGTTACGTTCTGAGAGAGCGAACCTACGTTGACATTGGGGCATAAGGCGTAAAGCGCAGTCCAGTCAATAGCACTTATCCAAAGGACAGAGGTGGTTACGAAAAATGAAAACCCGGGCATTAGAAGCATAGAGCTTAGAATACATCTATAAGCATCAAAACAATATGATTTCGAATCATCGCATGGCATGAAAAATTGACATGAGATTGTATTAGCACGTGCATCACATACGTATGCTTATTTGTGATTATGTGTGTTTGTCCCCTATTCGAACTACGTACTGGTCTGATTCTCCTTAGGATATGTAGGCTACTCACTGTCGAGCACGACCAACACCAGCCGTCTCCGCGAATGTTTTTGCAATGCATTTTGTTTTTACCTAAGTTCAATAGCCCGGTCAAAGGCTTGTCTTCGTACAGGCTTTGACATTCGCTTGTGACACGCGTTGCATCACAAGCTCTACCGAAGAGGGGCAAATTGTAGACACCTCAATTTTGACCAAATTATTAAACTTCAAGGGATTTACATCTAGAAATCAATGATGAATAATGTTCAACGATTTTCTTCAAGTTCATCGCTTCGACTTCTGAAAAGCTTCAAGTTCCCAAACCTTGCTCCTAACACCCCTAGAATTAGCCAATCACTGACCATCTGTCTCGAGCTTACTGGATCATGGGTTACTTTCTAAAAAAAATAGAATAGATTAAATAATAATAATAATGATATTTTCTAAAAATAACATTGCTTCCCATATTTTTTTAGATTCAAAAAGTCAAAAGAAAAATATTCTATTTTGTGACTTATATGATTAATTTAGATTTAAAATGACAAATGTATACACATACATACAATATATATAAATATGTGTGTGTGTGTGTATACATATAAGAAAAGAAAAATAATAAAAGAAAGTATCCAATGTGATTTGGAGAGTTAGAGATTCCTTGACATATTCCTAATCCAAGTAAATACCCAAAGAGCCCTTTCTTGTGCACTAATCCCCCATGTACTTTGAAGATACTCTAGAATGTTCCTATATTCCACCCACCTAAAATGCCTTTCAAATTTCTTAGAATTACATAGAAGTGCCATAGAGAGTTAGAGATGTCATATAATATTCCTTTATTTTTAAAAGAGATGGGTCTAGAACCACTAGCAAGCTAAAACATCAGTAAGAGGCTAGGAGATAACTCTGACTTCACCTAGTTTTTCACTATCTCTAGAGTCAGTCACCGCACTAGACATATCTAGTGATGTTGGGATCATGCAAATTACTCCTATCGAACCAGCTAATGAAAGCCAGATGTACACGTAGGATCATTTGAAAGTTTAATCTGACTAAAAATTATTGAATGTACTATAAATTAAATTTTAAAAATTAAATACAATTAAATTAAAATGAGGGATGGGAAAACAAAATTTATTTGGGTATCAAAGGATCCAGTGCTCTTTCTCTACCAAAATTTTCTTTTGTTTTAATTTGAATTGTCTTTTATAACAGTAGTAAACTTTAAAAGATGTGTCATTATGAGCAATTAAACAAGCACATTTTTCTCTATAATAATTAAAACATCATCCTAACCTTTTAGTTTTCCTTTTGATGGCATAAAGGGGTTTCTTCTACCCAGAAACAAGTGAGCGGCCCATTAACGTCTGGTCATCGATTGTCGGAACCATTTTTTATACTCTCAGCCAGCAAGAGAGTCTAGACTCTATCCTCCACTCCTTCCAACTATCAACTAAGATCTAATGAAAGAGAGCTTACAGGGGGTGGGTGGGAAAATTATTTAAAAACAAAAATATTAAGAAATATATATATATTTTTAAAAACTATTTTTTTTTTCTTTTATTTTATAAAAAAAATCTAAGAACTAATTTTTTTTTAAACAGAAAACTAAAGAAAGCAAAAAACTGCATTTTTCTCTCTTTCTATTTTTTTTTTTTAATAAGAGCAACATAGCACTATAATAGCAAGAATTAGGAAAAAACATTATGGTAAAGTTCAAAATACATAAGACCGGTAATTAGTGTGTCGTCCATTTTTGTAGTTTAAAGCTGAAATGGAAAAATATCACCTGCCACACAGAGATCTGAGAACTTGGTAGGGTCGTGGCTCAAATGGTATCTCTAAGCTTCTCTGGTGAGTGGATACCTACAACTTATGGATATCATTTTTTATTTTGCTATAAAATGGAAAAGAGAGAAAATAAAAATCAAAAAACAAAAACTAAAAATTTAAGCCAGATCGAAAAGAAAGAAAAAAAACAACTAAATAAAATCAAAATCAAGCTTTTCTCTAGATTATAGATCTTCCCTTTAGTGATCAATAGGGTGAATCTTGATTTTGGATCGAGGAAAACAAAAAAAAAATTGGAAAATAAATGAGAGAGGGAGATCTGTAACACCCATATTTTAATACCAGTATTTCCCATGTATTATTTATGTTTTCTGTTTAGATATAAATAAATATAGTTTGGTTGTATTTCATTTTGTAAGTTTTGACAAGTTATAAATTGACTAATTGTCTAATTTTGCCTTTTTCACAACTTTTGTTTATTATATTGGTTTAATATATTTAATTTTATATTTGTAATATTGATTGATACTCACCGTTAATTATTCGTTCAGTCCCGGTGACATTTTCTGTCTGTGCGCGTAATAGTCTGTTTACGTGTATATCGAGGTCACACACCTACACTGGGATTAGTTCGCGTTATTCAAGTTTAATTTCACGTGGGACTCGCGACTTACGCGTGGTACATTTTAATTCGTCCACTTGGACCCACTCAATTAATGACATTTGGCCAAATCTTTAAGTGACATGTGTCCCACTTAAACCCCCATTATATATGGGTATTATACTTCATTTGGGAGCTCATTTTCACACATTCCCTACTCATTTTCACGCGTGGGATTTAGTGTGTGTTTAGTGTGTGTAGAGATTAGGGAATGTGTGAAAATGAGCTCCCAAATGAAGTATAATACCCATATATAATGGGGGTTTAAGTGGGACACATGTCACTTAAAGATTTGGCCAAATGTCATTAATTGAGTGGGTCCAAGTGGACGAATTAAAATGTACCACGCGTAAGTCGCGGGTCCCACGTGAAATTAAACTTGAATAACGCGAACCAATCCCAGTGTAGGTGTGTGACCTCGATATACACGTAAACAGACTATTACGCGCACAGACAGAAAATGTCACCGGGACTGAACGAATAATTAACTGTGAGTATCAATCAATATTACAGATATAAAATTAAATGTATTAAACCAATATAATAAACAAAAGTTGTGAAAAAGGCAAAATTAGACAATTAGTCAATTTATAACTTGTCAAAACTTACAAAATGAAATACAACCAAACTATATTTATTTATATCTAGACAGAAAACATAAATAATACATGGAAAATACTGGTATTAAAATATGGGTGTTACATCTCTCCACCACCTATAAAGAGATCTCGTCCCCGAGATCACGAGTCCTCGGGTATGAACAATTCTGGATACTTTTCTCGCATTTCAGATTCCATCTCCCAAGAAGCTTCTCTTTCATCATGATGCTTCCATTGAACTTTCACCAATGGAAACTCTCTGTTCCTCAGTTTCTTGGTTCCTCGGTCCAGAATCTTCACAGGCCTCTCTTCATAGGATATGTTGTCATTTACTTCTATATCATTGAAGTCGATCACATGCGGTGTCGGGCCCTGGTGATACTCCTTCAACATGCTGATGTGAAAGACATTATGAACTCCTGATAGTCTGGGTGGCAATGCAAGTCTATAGGCTACTTTACCTACACGCTCTAATATCTCAAACGGTCCAGTGTAGCGAGGCGACAACTTTCCTATCTTCTGTCCAAATCTCACTACTCCTCGGATCGGAGATACCTTAAGCAAGACATGATCACCGACACTGAACTCCTTATCTTACGGTGCTGATCTGCATAACTCTTGTATCGGTCTTGTGTTGCTTTCATCTTTCCTCTAACAACGGCAATCTTCTCATTGGTCTCTCGAACCATGTCTGGTCCAAGAAGTTGGCTGTCTCCAACCTCGGCCCAACATAAGGGTGATCGGCACGGTCTTCCATACAAAGCTTCAAATGGTGCCATCCCTATGCTTGAGTGATAGCTGTTGTTGTACGCAAACTCAACTAAAGGCAAATGAGTTTCCCATGAGCTCTCAAAGTCAATGACACATGCTCTAAGCATATCCTCCATGACTTGATTCGTTCTCTCCGTTTGCCCATCGGTTTGCGGATGAAAAGCTGAACTCATCTTCAACGATGTTCCCAATGCTGACTGCAGACTCTCCCAAAATTTTGCGGTGAACCGAGAATCACGATCTGATACGATTGACACGGGTACACCATGAAGTTGAACCACTTGTTGTATATACATTTGACTCAGCTTCTCCACTGGATACGTCATATTATATGCAATGAAGTGAGCTGACTTGGTCAAACGATCTACAATCACCCAAATGGCGTCGTGGTTTTGCTGTGACCTTGGCAATCCAACCACAAAGTCCATGGTAATGTGTTCCCATTTCCACTGCGGTATTGGCAACGGTTGCAAAAGTCCTGACGGTTTCCGATGTTCGGCCTTGACTTGCTGGCAAGTAAGACATTTGGAAACGTACTCTGCCACTTCACGTTTCATTCCTTCCCACCAGAAATTTCTCTTCAAATCTCGGTACATCTTTGTTCCTCCGGGGTGAACTGTCAAACGAGATTTGTGTGCTTCATCCAGTATATCTTTCCTAAGATCGCCCACATTGGGCACACAAAGTCAATTCTTGCATCTAAACCCACCATCTGAACTCATGGTCCAAATTTCAGAATCTTTGGTTGCCATCCTAGCAAACCATTCTTGGAATCTGGCATCCTGCTTCTGTGCTTCCAAAATTCTGCTAATAATGGTCGGCTGTACCACTAGACATCCAAGGTATTGTCCTTCTCCTGGTGCTTCTATTGGCTGCACGTCAAACTCGCTTAAAGTTTCCATCGCTCGCCATTCTCTAATCATGAGGGAGGCTAATATATCATAGGATTTCCGACTTAAGGCATCTGCAACAACATTAGCCTTGTCGGGGTGGTACTGCAGTGTGAAATCATAATCCTTGAGCAGCTCCATCCACCTGCGTTGTCTCATATTCAACTCCTTCTGCGAGAAGAGATACTTCAGACTCTTATGATCTGAAAATAAATCGAACTGCTCTCCGATTAGGTAGTGTCTCCAGATCTTAAGAGCAAAAACTACAGCGGCTAACTCAATATCGTGTGTCGGATAGTTCTTCTCATGGGGCTTCAACTGTCTAGACCCATATGCTATCACTTTCCCATCTTGCATCAATACACAGCCCAATCCTTGGTATGACGCATCACTGTAGATGGTAAATCTCTCGCCGCTTCTCGGAATAGCAAGCACTGGCGCAGAGGTCAATCTCTCCTTCAACTCTTGAAATGCGCATTCATGCCTGTCTTTCCAGTCATACTTTACATCCTTCTTTGTCAACCCAGTCAGCGGGGCTGCAATCT
Organism: Hydrangea macrophylla; assembly: GCA_033977485.1. NCBI lineage: Eukaryota > Viridiplantae > Streptophyta > Magnoliopsida > Cornales > Hydrangeaceae > Hydrangea > Hydrangea macrophylla. The sequence continues at coordinate 10,069,487 of CM066990.1, read as the reverse complement.
TGGAGAATCCCTCCACAAATCTCCGATAATACCCTGCTAACCCAAGAAAACTTCTGACTTCTGAGGCGTTGCTCGGCCTAATCCAACTTGACACTGCATCAGTCTTGGATGGGTCAACAGAAATTCCCTTCTCGAACACAACATGTCCTAAAAACTTGACTTCCTTAAGCCAAAATTCGCACTTGCTAAACTTTGCGTACAAACGATTGTCTCTTAAGGTTTGTAATGTGATTTGCAGGTGCTTTTCGTGCTCTTCCATACTCTTGGAATAAATCAATATGTCATCAATAAAAACAATAACAAATTGATCCAAGTATGGTCGGAAGACTCTATTCATCAAATCCATAAACACTGCTGGGGCATTGGTTAGACCAAATGACATCACTAGGAACTCGTAATGCCCATATCTCGTGCGAAAAGCTGTCTTTGGCACATCTTTGGGTCGCACAAGTAACTGATGATATCCTGATCTCAAGTCTATCTTTGAAAAGATTGCTTCTCCTTGCAACTGATCAAACAAATCATCTATCCTGGGGAGTGGATATTTGTTCTTGATCGTCACTTTATTTAACTCTCTATAATCAATACACAATCGGAGCGATCCATCTTTCTTCTTCACAAAGAGTACGGGTGCTCCCCAAGGTGAAGTACTAGGCCGAATGAATCCCAAATCTTCTAACTCCTGCACTTGCTTCTTCAACTCGAGCATCTCCGTTGGTGCCATTCGATAAGGAGTCTTGGATATCGGAATTGTGCCGGGTACCAATTCTATGCAAAAGTCTATCTCTCTCTTTGGCGGTAAACCCGTGATATCCTGGAATACATCCTCAAATTCTTGCACCACTGGAATCTGTGAAATGACAATCTCCGACGTCGTAGTCTCAATAGCGGCTAAACGACTAGTAAAGAGTCCATCACTAGAACAAGTGCACTGAAGTTTAAGGGGTAAACTTCCAGGTACTGAAAAAGTAATAGACTTACTCACACAATCCAAGTTAGCATAGAACTTAGTGAGCCAATCGATTCCCAAAATGACATCAAATTCCTTCATAGATAACACTATCAGATCTGCGGGAAAATTTCTATCATCTATAGTTATAGGGCAGTCCTGACAAGATCAGAGAGAGAGAGAGAGAGAGAGAGAGAGAGTGGGATACGAGAGAGAGATCTGCAATTAGAGAGAAAAGAGAAAAGAGAGGAAGAAGAATAAGAAATGAAAAAGAGAGATGGGGAAAGTTTTTAGGGTTTAAGCCCTATATATAGCCATTTTTTCTTTTTCAGTGTATCTCTTCCTACAAAAACTTATCATTATTTAAAAAAAAATTATAAATAATTTAAGAAATAAAGATAAACAAACAGGTGTTAATCGTAAAACCATCCCCACATCCTCCCTCCCCCCCCCCTCCCCCCCCCCTCCCCCCCCCAACTAAGTCTGACATTATCCTTAATGAGTGAGATAAGAAAAAGAAGCCAAAGATAACACCTGTAATAAAAACTAATAAACAAAGAAAACATAAAATAATAATGACAAAATTAACTTATACATAGAAAGTGATCAAAATAGGAGTATAGGACTATGAAAACGTAAATACTCTGATACACTATGTCCTATACTATTTAAGATATTAATGAGCATTATAGTTGGGGTCCATCAAAGGAATGGACTCCAACTCAATTTCAATCCTTCTACAAATGGCTTTAATCCATGCCCATTAACTTTAAATGTATTTCCATCTTTCGGGTCTTCAATATCGACAATTCCATAAGGATAAACATTTTTAACTATATACGGACCAGTCCATTGAGATTTCATCTTTCCTCTAAAAGGATGTAGTCTTGAGTCATATAATAGAACTTTTTGCGCGGGGGTAAGTCTTTTGCGCAAATGATTCTCATTATGATACATTTTAATTCTTGTTTGATGTATTCGGGCATTATCATATGCGTCCTTAGGAATTTCTTCAAGCTCACTTAATTGTAATTTTCTTAAAATTCCTCCCTCTTCAATATTACAATTTAAAGTCCTAGTAGCCAAATATGCCTTATGTTCTAATTCTACTGGTAGGTGACAAGCTTTTCCATAGAAAGGTTTGTATGGAGACATCCCCAAATGGATCTTATAAGCAATTCTATATGCCCATAAAGCATCTGCTAATTTTGAAGACCAGTCTTTACGATTGGAATTCACAGTTTTTTTCGAGAATTTGCTTAATTTGTCTATTAGCTAATTTAGCTTGTCCATTTGTTTGTGGATGGTATACAGTTGACACCTTATGGGCCACTCCATATCTTTTCATTAACTTTTCAAATGGCTTATTACAGAAATGAGTTCCTTGATCACTTATTATTGCTTTTGGAGTTCCAAATCGAGAAAGTATATTATCTTTTTAAAATGCAATAATTGTATGGTGATCATTCTTTCTTGTAGGAATAGCTTCTATCCATTTTGAAACATATTCGACTGCTAATAAAATATATTCATATTGGCAAGATGGAGGAAAAGGTCCCATAAAGTAATGCCCCAACAATCAAAGATTTAAATTGTAATTATAGGGGTCATTGGCATTTGATTTCTTTTTGTAATACTGCCCAACATATGGCAGCGGTTACAAGCCTTATAGTATAAATATGAATCTTTAAATATAGTGGGCCAATATAAACCGCTTTGTAAAATTTTCATGGCAGTTACTCGAGATGAAAAATGTCCTCCACAAAAGGACGAATGACACATGAAGTGTACATTTTTGATTTCTTCATTAAGAGCACATTTTATAATTACCTGATCAGCATAATATATAAACAGATATGGATCATCAAAGTAGAAATGCCTAGCAATAGCTAAGAATCTCTTTTTATCTAATGATGACCAATTGCTTGGTATTTTTTCAGTTACTAAATAATTAACAAGATCAGAATACCATGGCAAAGAAGTCACGAAAAATAACTGTTCATCAGGAAAAGAGTTTTGAATAGGTAAGGGTTCACTAGTATTGTCTTCAAAAGTGAGGCGGGATAAGTGATCAGCTACCACATTTTCTACTCCTTTTTTACTTTAGTTATTAAATTAAATTCCTATAGCAGGAGTATCCATCTAATAAGCATAGGCTTAGTGTCTTTCTTTCAAAGTATGTATTTTAGAGCTGAATGGTCAGTAAAACACACAATAAGGGAACCAATCAAGTATTGCCTAAATTTGTTAAAGGCGAATACCACGGATAGCAATTCTTTTTCAGTAGTTGAGTAGTTCATTTGAGCACTCTCCAGAGTTCTACTAGCGTAGTATATAACTGATACCTTTCTATCATTTCTCTGCCCTAGGACAGCTCCAATGGCAAAGTCGCTAGCATCACACATATATTCAAATAGTAAGCTCCAATCAGGAGATTGTATAATAAGTGCAGTAGTGAGATACTCTTTTAATTGCTCAAAGGAGTTTTAACGTTCTTTAGTCCGTTCAAAAGGTGTATCTTTGGCCAATAATTGACATAAAGGCCTAGAAATAGTACTGAAATTTTTTATGAATCGGCAATAAAAACCTACAAGTCCTAAGAATGAACGGATGTCTTTTACAGTCTTGGGAATAGGTAAATTAGCTATAAGATCTATTTTGGTTTTGTCTACTTGTATCCCATTTTCAGAAATAATATGTCCTAAGACAATTCCTTTAGCGACCATAAAATGACATTTTTCCCAATTTAAAACTAAACGTTTTTCTTCACATCTCTGGAGAACTTTCTGAAGATTGCTAAGGCAATCATCATAGGATTTGTCAAAAATTGAAAAATCATCCATAAAAACTTCTAAATTCATTTCTACCATATCGCTGAAAATACTTAGCATACACCTTTGAAAGGTCGTAGATGCATTGCAAAGACCAAAGGGCATTCGGCGATAGGCGAAAGTTCCAAATGGAAATGTGAAAGTAGTTTTTTCCTAATCTTCTGGTGTGATCTCTATTTGATTGTAACCATCTATTTGATTGTAACCATCTAGAAAATAGTAATACTTATGGCCGGCTATCCTTTCTAACATTTGATCCATAAAAGGTAAAGGAAAGTGATTCTTACGGGTTACAACATTGAGTTTTCTATAGTCTATGCATACACGCCATCCAGTACTGACACGAGTGGGAATTAGTTCTCCCTTTGAATTAGGAACAATTGTAATTTTACTTTCTTCAGCACAATTTATGTTGGACTTACCCATTTGCTATCGGATATTGAATATATAATGCCCATATCAAGTAGTTTGAGGAATTCCTTCTTGACTACTTCCTGCATAATAGGATTAAGTCGTCTTTGCATTTCTCTTGAGGTTTTAGCATGATCTTCAAGATATATATTGTGAGTGCATATTGAAGGGCTTATTCCTTTTAAATCTGCTATACTCCAACCAATGACACTTTTATGCTTCTGAAGCATAATAATGAGTTTATTTTCTTGACTGGAGTCTAGAAGAGACGATATTATTACAGGATAGGTATCATTATTACCAAGGAAAGCATATTTAAGCTCTTTAGGGAGTTCTTTTAATTCAAACTGTGTAGTTTGTAAATTAGATAGAAGTGTTAATGTAGTCTTTGGTGGTAAAGGTTCAAAATGTGTGGTCCACATTGCTTCTTGAATTATTTATTCTGTTGAATCTTCATTAAAATATACTTGACTTATATGATATGTTTGTAGATTATTAATGTCTAGCTTCTGAATAGAGTTATTAATAACAGATTCTACTTGATTATTATAACAAGTCAAGTTAAAATATTCTCGTGGTAGAGATTCAATGGCATGAACTTCTTCAATATTCTCATCTTCTTCTTGATGTTGTGGATTAGAAAAATCTTTAATATTTAAATTCATATTTCCAAATACTACAGTCATCATACCACTGCGGATTCGAATAGTGGCATCAATGATAGCCAAGAAGGGCCTTCCAAAAATGACTCGTACGTATTTGCACATTAGTTGTCACATCCCAACCCGCCTCGGGCAGACTAGGACACATGTAACAATGCCACCAAGGCATGTCCCCAATGAATTTAACATAAATCAAGTTAAACTTTATTAAACTATTAATAAAACTCATTAGCATGTTACTAACCCTAAGGGTAAAATGGTCTTCTTAGAATTTTTATTGGGATTCATCTCAAAAGAAAGGTCTTCAAATAAGGAATCCAACGTTGAAAATGGCGCGTGAATACAAACTTCCTAGACCAAGTTATGTTCATTTTTATCTTGAATTTGACTATACTCAAGCACAACGAGGCAGTGGACATTCTGCCAAGAGTTTGCTCAATCAAACTTTTTTTATGCTTGATCCAACTCTCCGCATAATACATTCTACCAGAAGTTCGCTCAATCCAACTCCTTTTGTGCTTGATCAAACTTTTTGCAGATTACATTTTGCTACTACTAAAACAAAACTTACTGCTAAAACTCTGGTTTGCAAGTTTAAATCATCCCAAATCCAAACCAAATCTCATGGGAACATCCAAAACCACTTCACATGTGTTCCTAAATGTCTCCAAACATAAACCAAACACCATGAGAGTTTTCAAAATCATTCAAAACATACACACAACTTCTTTTGAGTCAAAACAACCAATAACACTCATCCCTTGCTCAAAACCATTTAGCTATGAAGATTTTGACCCAAAACATTTCTAAAACTTTGCATATCATTTGTTTATATCCAAGACTCGTCCAAAACACTTGCGACACCAAACCGGACTTGCCGGATAGGCCAATTCTTTTCAATATACACAAACCATAGTTTTAACTTAAGGGAAGACATAAAATTCATAATTGAAACTCCATACTCCTACATACTTATATTACAATATGAGATCTAGAAATCCAAAAACAACTATTATTCGCTAAGACAAGATCATAACCCATTCCTACACACACGTCATTTCCTCTCCTCCTCATGTGTCATACCTGCGGTGGTTATTTAATAACCACAACAGAAAATAATATTTGTTTAAGCTTTCGCTTAGTGAGTAAAACTAATCACATGTATGAGTGTATGTCATATTCAATGCACAAATCAACAATCAACATACTATTTAATCTCCAAAAGACCAAATATCAATTCACCGTGACGTCGCTCTTGCCTTTTTCCCTTATGCGCATATAGCAGCTCTAAATTACACCATCTTCCATACCCTTCCACAGCTAAGTCGTCACCCACACACCTTTACACAATTAAGTGGTGAGTACCCTTACATTGTTGGGTTTTTCCACATCTCCTTATTATGGAGTAAATTCACGGTGAATCAATATAATGTTTTCTTCAACCCACATAACACATAATCACATAATCATCTCAACATGGAAATCCTTGAAAAATTAGGCATAATAAATTCCAATATTGAGTAAATTAATCAAAACCCACATAGATTCACATGCTAATATTCACAATTCTATATCCATGCATTAATCTACAAAAATTCAATATACTAGCATAAAATTAACACATTAATATGATTTTACATTCAGCCCATGGGTTAGAGTCACTCACCTCTTACAGATTTTACCCCATACAAGTGAATTTCGTAATGATTCTTGCCCAAATCCTACTCTAGAGTAATTCCTACAAGTTATCGGCAACCGCATGCCACCGATTAGAGTGAGCTACCACAATCTGACGATAAAAACATAAATAAAAGACATCGAAGCGACCATCTCACCTCCACGAGTCTGAATATGGCTTCAGTTCACGAATTGGACGACGAATGGCGACGGAACGGCGTGAATTGAACGTCGGCATCTCATACTCGTCTTTCTCTCTCGACATCTTCTTTCTTGTCTAAATTTTCTGTAAATTTGAGAGTGAATACACACTCACATGACACCTAAACACATGCAATGAAACGTCAACAAGTTTTGTTCCTTTTCCTTTTACACCCCCAATTATTTCTAAGTTCTTATTATGAAACCCAAACATTCCATTAACTACCCAATTATCTAAATGGGTGTTTGTCTAAGTCCCGTATGGTCCCACACATGGTCCTAAATATTTGTAAAATTGCCAACGTACCTACTAATTATGCACATTTTTGCTAAAAATGCCCTAATTGGGTTAATTAGCATATATCAAAATCTAACATATTAACAATTTGATATGAAAGTAACTAAACATATTCCAAGTAGCCATATAAAATGCATATAATAATGTAAATGCAAATTATTTTATATTTTACCCGGGCCCTTCACTGGGTCCCACTTCCAAACTTGTCCTTCCTCACTGGGGACTTTTCCAATGGTGTCTTTTACTAAACACTTTCCTCTGACGAGTCCAAGCCTCCCCTTAATCCACCATATACACTAATTATTATTAATTAATACATATTATGAGATAAGTAAACATTTTCTCTGGGTACGAAAGTCACATTAGTATCTAATACTGGTTCTGTATCAAGGATGAAAAATTCTACTGGAAAAATAAATTTGTCAACTTTGACGAGAACATCTTCCAAAATTCTTCACGAGTATTTTGTAGATCTATCAGCAAGTTGTAATACCATGTTAGTAGGTTTTAACTCACTTGATCCAAGTTATTGATAAACAGAATAAAGAAGCAAGTTTACACTAGCTCATAAGTTAAGGAGTGCATGATTGATTTTCTGATTTCCAATAATACAAGATATTGTTAGTGTACCTGGGTCTTTAAATTGTGCTGGTAATTATGTTGTACGATGGAATTAATTTCTTCTACGAAGTCAGTGGAATACGCATCCTTTATTACATTTTGCTTATGTTTGACAGTATATAAATCTTTTTAAAATTTTGCATCAGCAGGTACTTGATTAATTGCATCTGAGAGAGGAATTTTAATATGCACTTGTTTAAATAATTGTAAATATTCCTGATTCTTCGTATTTTGGTATTTTCTTAAACATTGTGGATAGGAATTTCTTGGGTTTCTTTTTCCATTGGGAAATCAGATGTTTCATCTTCTCAAAAAATTTGTTATTTTTCAAAGGTTTCAATTTCAACTTCATTAGCAATTTTATCTTCATCTATTTCTTCCTCAATTTCTAGCATATTATCATCCTTATTTATAGGCTCAATTTCTTCTAAAGAAGGAGAATTTTCTTGTCCAATAGCCTTACCACTTCTTAGTACATATACAGCTTTTACTTGTTCATGTTGACTATTACCCGAAGTTGAGGGATCACCTTGTGGTTTTCCCCTTTGATTAGGTTGTGGTTGGGCAGGAAAAATGCGTTTTTCTTTAGAATCGTGTTGATTATTAATCCTATCGACAGATGTTTGTAGTTTCCCCATGATTTGTATTAATTGTTGCATCATAGACTATAAAGGTTCCTCTCGTACTTTGTTGTGCGGAGGCACATAAACATTAGAATTTTGATGTGTATTAGGATTTGTATTTTGTGTTTGTTGAAATTGAGGTGGAGGAAGTAAATACGACTGATTATTTTGAGGAGGATACTATTGAGGTTGAAATTGTAAAATACCCTTTTTGATATACATGTGATTTGGAAGATTCCTCCAGTTAGACTGGTATGAATTACCATAGGAGTTTTAGAGACCCCTATAATTATTCATAACATTTATCTCTGCTGGAGCAATTTCTTACAAATTTGAACTATTAGGACATTCATTCGTAGGATGTCCTAACGTATGACAGTTATCACAAAGGTCTCTTTTCTTCTTAGGTGGATTATTTTTTTCTACTGTTATAGCTTCCACTTTACGTTCTAATTCTTTATATTTCAGTGTTAATTCATCTTCTGATTGTAATTGGTATAAACTTTTAGTTTTTTTTGTCCTACCGATTTCTTCTGTTTCCCACTGGGAAGCATTTTCTCCAAGCCAATCAAAATACAATTCAGCTTCGTCGGCAGTTTTACTCAAAAATTCTCCTTGACACATAGTTTCAACAAATTCTTTGATTTTGGTTCTAATCCTTCATAAAAGAAATTGATTCGATGCCATTTTTCAAACCCATGATGTGGGCAAGCTAGCAAGAGATCTTTAAAACGTCCCAAACTTCAGGGAATGATTCTTTTTCTTTTTCAGTAAAAAGTTTAATTTGATGCATTATGCTATTAGTTAAATTTTTAGGATAAAATTTTTTTTAGAAAGTCTTCATTCATATCATGCCATAAAGTTATAAATCTAGGATGGAGAGATAAAAGCCAGGCTTTAACTTTATCTTTTAAAGAAGAAAGAATAAGCTTAAGACGGATTATTTCAATAGAACAACTTTGATTAGAGAACGTACTACAAACTTCTTTAAATTCACGAATATGAAGATAAACACGTTCTGACCCCATTCCATGGAAAGTTGGTAAGAGTGGAATCATTCCTTGTCTAAAGTGAAAATTTCCTGTATGTCTAGGTAGAGTGATGCAAGAAGGAGTGATGTTTCGTTCTGGGGTAAATAGATCACGTAAAAAGCATTGTTCATGTTCTAGTAAAACAAATTGTGGTATATTTTCCCCATGTTCACTATGAGAATCATCAGCTATTCCTTCTATACCTTCAATTTAAGCCATTATTCTAGGAAATTGTATACTAAATGAATCACTAGAAATATTAGAACTATATGGTACTTGATATAAAGCTTCAGTAGTATCTAAGGACATATGACGTAAAAGAAAAACTAAGTGATAAAAATATTAGTATTATTATTTATAATTTATAGCTAAGTAAAAAAAGAACTCTTTTTTTTAATTATTTATTTTATATTTTTTTATAGAAGATAGGCTTATATATGTATATATATATATATATTCTTTTTTTAGAAGATGGACAAGTACATACTTATGAATATATATTTATATATATTTTAACAAGGAAAAAGTATATACAGTTTTTATTTTTATTTTTATTTTTTTATTATTTTCTTAAAAAGAAAACTAGATTATTTATAAGGTAGAATAGGTATATATAGTGGGAGAACTAGTTTTAGACCTAACTTTATTTATTATTATTATTATTTTTAACCGTTCCCCGGCTACGGCGCCAAAAACTTGACGAGGTCCTACTAACCCGTTTTCTTATTAACACCCAAGTGTAGGTGATCGTATAAGTAATAAAGTTATGGTAATACCAGGTTGAACCCACAGGGAACAAAAAAATAAATTTATAAAGATAGGAAATAACTATTTTGTCCCTTAAAAGAAAATAAAAGATGATAGATTTTTGGGGCTTTTCCTAAACTACTAGTTTTTTTATTTTTGCAGTAAAACTTAATTAAAAGCTATTTTTTCTAAGTAGTTTACGGTAAAGATTTTAACAGTACAAAATAAATTAGCTAAGATACTAGTAAGAAAAGGAAGAAAAAGAAATGAAAGGTAAATTTACATGAGATGAACTAAGTTATCTAAAAGTAAGAAATATTAATTAACTTAGGAAAATGATTTAAATGAATTGGGAATATGAAAATAAACACTAGATCACACAACTTTTGTGCTTTTGCAAAGGATTTGGCATTTCTAAACAGAGTGATTCTTTATTTGAAAATAAACTTGTACTAGTTGAAGCCATATCAAGTGTGTCAGGTTTGATACGAAACGACGTCGTTTGGTTTAAAAAAAATAAAGAGGCAATTGGGCAGTAACTAGGTTAGACCCATGACTCGCCACGGACGTGGGTTATTCGGCGCCTAGTCCCCACCACTCTTCCACTACACAATATGCCTGTCCATGAATGGATAGAAATATATATACACACACTTGAAATATAAACTTTGTCAAATGAATTGTTTGTGTATGGTAGGTGTTTTTTTATGACAAAAGGCATAGTTTGACAATCCACAGAATTACATTCTTATTTCAAATATGTAATCTTTTGAAGTCCAATATAGACATAGTCTATAAATATGTTAATAGTCATAAACTACAGATATATATAATATTTTTGGCCATATATGGAAAAATGACCCATATAGATAAATTTGCCCATTTAAGATTAGTGCACAGAAGCTGTGATTTTTGAGTTTTACAGAAAGATTAAATAGATGTACACAGTAACTGTCCAATTAAAATTAAGGTTATAACACCCATGAATTGTAAGAGTGTAATATAATATTAATATACTTTTTCTTCACTTAACATGAATTGGGATTGAATTCGTGGAATCTGCAAAATAACAAAGTTTAGTACAACTAGACTAATAAAACATAAATAAATGGAAATGTTGAACCAAAAATAAAATGCTAAACTTTTGACTTTGAATTCTTGTGGGGTCACAGTGGTTGAACTCCAAAAACACAAGCAAGGCCAAACCAAATCCTAATCTAATTTAGGAGTGGGATATGGATATGGTGTGCTTGGGGCTTTAGTAGGTGATTATAACATGTAGTAAAGAAATATGGCATTTACTTGCAAATTTTGTCTTCTAGTGAATGGAATAATAAAAGCTGGAAATTTGGGGATTCAAACTATTTTAGGAGGCATCTACAGCTACCAACTATACTAAAAATATTACATTTTAATTTTAATAGGAATATTTTACTTATACAAATTAGCAAAGGACGTACGAGAAAACAAATATTTTAATTTGAGAAAATACAGTACACAGTTTTGTTACATATTTTTTAACATGAAATCATCAATTACATAAAACAAATTTTTACAACTTCTAGAACTAGAAAAAGCAAAGAAAAATTTAAGTTTCCTACTCCTAGGGACACTATGAAGTGCTCACATGGTAACCTCCCTAAACTATTCTCTCTATCTTTGGCAGTGTGTTGAGAGTGTAGGCCGTCTCCTGTGTGTTGTGATTGTGAGTTTGTGCCTCTCCTCTGCCTCCAATTTATAGACAAAACTTTGATGCAATTTCGTCACTCTCTTCGTCATTTGAACAGGATAAAGCATGGTGTTGTGGCCATTTCGTTAATTCGTTTGCCCAATTTTCCTTCCACTCTTCTAACACTCCTTGGTTTTTTCTTTTTATGTTCACTTTTTATTCATTTGGTTTACTAACATTACATTATTTAGATTTTGACTAACAGATGGGAGATACTTCAATGTGGTTGCTACTTCTTTTCTTTTCTTTATTGCATCATTTCACTTTATTTTGACCTAAACATATAAAATATGTAAAAGCACATAATTACACACATTTGAGTGACATCATCATTAAACCATATTAATTCAAAATGCATGTAAATCTAAGGATTTGGGGATTTTATTGAGCACTATATCTATTATATTGGCACTATATCTATTATATTGGCACATGAATATGTAATATTCAGTGTTTTTCATTGACCTATTTTAGGAATGTAACGGATTTGCATTCTCAGTCCTCACAACGGATTTGCTTTGGCTTATTTAGGGGTATAACAGATTTGCATCCTCGATCCTCGTACTAGATTTACGTTGACCTATTTTGGAAATATAACGGATTTGCATTCTCGGTCCTCGCAACGGATTTGCGTTGGCCTATTTTAGGGTGTAACGAATTTGCATCCTCGATCTCGTAACAAATTTACGTTGACCTATTTTGAGAATGTAACAGATTTGCATTCCTAGTCCTCGCAACGGATTTGTGTTGGCCTATTTTGGGGGTATAAAGGATTTGAATCCTCGGTCCTCGTAACAAATTTATGTTGACCTATTTGGGAATGTAATGGATTTGCATTCTCTGTCCTCGCAACCAATTTGCGTTGGCCTGTTTGGGGGTGTAACGGATTTGCATCCTCGGTCCTCATAACAGATTTACATTAACCTATTTGGGAATGTAACGGATTTGCATTCTCGGTCCTCGCAACGAATGTGCGTTGGCCTGTTTGGGGGTGTAACGAATTTATGTTGACCTCTTTGGGAATGTAACTGTTCCCCAATTAGCCATATCTTCTTAGTCCTTGCAATGGATTTGCACTGACCAAATTTTTTAGATATCCCTTGGTCCTTGTGGCAGATTTGCATCGACCTATCTTCGTCGATTATCTTCTGTAATTGCATCATACATCACTGTAGACACCCAATTTTGACCACACTAATAGGATTTAGGGTGGACAATTTCTTGGAGAATTTGATGATGAAAAGTACCCCATGGAAGGTACTGGATTCCACACAATCAAAAGATCAAACTTCAGAAAGTGACTTCAAGCTCAGAAAAGCCCTTTTCCATGCATAAATCCCAGTTTTGTCAAAATCATCTCTCAGAATTCATATTCACTCAGGGTTGTGTGAACATGAAGTGTTCTAAATTTAGTATTCTAGGTATCCAGAGATTCAATTTTAAAGAAAAGTTTGAAATCGACGCACATTTGAAAGCAATTTTGGAAAAGACGTCATTTGATTTCAAAAAGACGACGAAAGTTCTGGAGGACTTATGGACTTCAATTGGACTTCAATTTTCATTGTAAAACCTTCTGGAATATTTTTATACTAAAATTCAACTCGACATCTTTCCAACGGTACATAAATGGATGATTTCGGACACAAAAAAGCATTTTTATGAAAATCTGGAAAAATAATGCACCTAATATTTTAAATAGAGCTTGAGGGCACCCTGGGAAATTGGAAAAGCAGGTGGTGGGTCGCACAAAGGGGGTGGCGGGTCCCATCTAAGCCTCCACCCACATGTTGCCCCCTCCATCGAGCTTTTCGAGTTCTAGACCTTTCTAGAAGCCTCCCAGTGCGAGGAAATTGCTTGGAAACTGTGTGAAGGCACCAAAATGGCCATTTTAACCCTCTTTTGCTCTCTAAAAATTCTATTTTAACCCTGTAACTTAAGAGTTAAGTTTTCAAAACTCTATATATAGATCCATATGAGATCCTCTTTGGGGGGGACACACACAAGAGAATATATAGACACACAAGTACACATAGAGGATAGAATATACAAGAGAGAAGTACATATAAGTGAACATACTTGCAAAATGCTTTCAACTTAAGAGAGATTTCTAGAGAGAGGAAGTGAATTATGAATTAAAACTTTCTAAATAAATCTCAAGATAATTAGATTAGAGGAATTAGACATCAATTGCTTCCATTAACTTCTTGAAGAACACTTGAAGAAGAAGATCTTCAAATCAACTTTGATCATATAATTGAGAATCCTCCAAGAGGTAAATACACAATTCATCTCTAATTCCTACTTTTATATATAGATCTATAAGACTTGGATCTAGTTTAGCTTCTTTTTTTTATTTGTTAGAACACTCATCTTCTTCCTCTCTTGTTCTTCACACACTCACGTAGCTAGATCCAAGTATCTTTTGATTTTTGTTGATAATTCTTAATTAGAGATTGATTTTCACTATTGTTTCTCAATTTTGATCTCATTCTTCTATTTAGTTTAGATCCATCCATACATGATTTTATATATGTATCTATTTTGAATTCTATGATGGCTTGGAAGTATGATCTATGAGAAGGATGATTCATATATTCATACCTATCTTTTGACTATTCCTATAACCTAGAATTCCTATTGAATTTCACTCCAATAGGATATTTGTAAGTCACTTTGATCCACGATCTAGAGTTCTTCATAGAACTTGAGGGCTAAATTGATTGGGAATCATGATAATTAAGTTGATCTATGAGTTTGGTCTCTCTAATAAACTTCAATCATCACCTAAGATGTTTTTCTCATGCTTTAAAATGAACTAGATAAAATTCAGCAAAACAGATTGGTATTTTCCATAAGATTTGGTCCATTAAAACCCATAGTTTGATGGATTTTAAATTTTCGGGGTAAACTTTGATGAATTAGATTTCATTCAATCCGTTTTGAGAAGAAAAGAATTTCAAATTAAAAAAAAAGGGGGAGGGGGGGGGGGGGGGGGGGGGGGAAGAAGAAGAAAAAGAATTTTAAAAGAAAAAAGAAAACAAAGCAAAATATAAATAAATATATGAATATATGTATGTGTATATATAGAGTCTATATAAATTTATATATAGAAGAAAATAAAAGAAGGAGAAATCTGTTAGAAACGACACGCGGCGAAGCCGGCGGCACTCGCTGAGTGCCGCACCGGCAGTCAGTGAGTGTCGGAGTACCGCAGACAACTCTCCGACCGCACGCTGTAACACGCTATTTTTTAATATATGTATTGAATGCCATGGTATATAGATTTTTACCCTGAATTTACTAAATTAACCCCTTAAGATTGGTCTATATAAGGGGATGTTTATCTCCATTATAGAAGAGGTTGGAAAGATATTGGAAATATAGATACAATTGAGAAGAATTAAGAGAATTTTTGAAGAAAACCCAATAGATTGAAGAAGAACTTGAAGGAGAATTTGAAGATTTTGAAGATCTTTGATCGGGAGAGAACAAATCCTAATTATACGCCTTAACGCGCATTTGTTAGTACTTTTTATCCTGTTTTGTGTATTTTTACTTCGTTTTCTATTTTTTGACAGGTTTTGGAAGAAAACAAGTATTCCAGGCTAAACAGGGTGAAAAAGCAGAAGAAAAGAAGCTGAAAAAGGCCTATCGCGCGCGCGGAATACTTGAACCCCACTCGCGCAACCTCCCATCATCGCGCACTGGCATGGCCCACTCGCGCGACATGTTTAAAAATCAAAGTTGCATATTTCACTATACTGAAGACTCCTGCACAAACGACATTGCCAAATTACGTTCTGACTATAAAATATAATAGTTTTAGTGCATTTCGAGTTAGAAAAGCTTCCTAAACTTGTTCCAAACTCTATATATCCTTTGTTTTTATTCAATTTTTTAGGTTAGACTATATTATACATATAGACATATACAACAATATACACAGCCATTGAAGAGTGGAAAGCAAGGAGAAGAAGAAGAAGACCAAGGATTCCCATGGCCTCCTCCATCAACCTCTTGCCGTTCATCAATTCCATGGCCAACTAAACCTAGATCTAGGATTTCAATGAAACCCTAGTCAAGTAATAGGGAGTTGTTTATGTTTTTATTTTAGTTTTATTATGTATCGATGATGATTACATGTTTAGAGGATTTTTTATAATAAATCGTGCTTCTATTGATTAAATCATTACTTTCAAAATCTAATCTTGTCTTAGATCTATTTTGACTATGATGTGCTCAATGGTCTATATTTGTTGTGGTTGTATAGATTATTTACATGTAATGGTACTTAATTGAATTGTGCTATCAAGTATCCGAATAGTCCATGCCTAGGTTAGACGGATTATGCCACAACCCTAGTTTAGTGTGGGATAATTCGTGCTAATCGAAGATGGATTATGTTGGTGCTTGAACCATGGTTATTTTCTTGACGGAGGAATTGGGTTTGTAGCTACAATTCTCCATTATTATCCAACTTAATACGCTAATTGAATGCATAAATACCCTTATTATGAAGCTAGTGGTGGATTTGCAATCCTAAGTTCCCTAAACATATTTATAAAAACAATTTTAAATCACTTTCATAGTTAAAATTTATTTTCATTAGTCTTATTAGTTTAATTAAAATTCAAATCAACTTTTGTTTTCATAATTAATTAGATTTAGGTTTTAAAATTAAAAGCTATAGTAATTCAATCTCTATGGGTTCGACCTTTCTTTCACTACTGCAAATCTTTAGAAAAGTAAAGTACACTTTTTATATCTTGATATTGACAACATCAATTTTTGGCGCCGTTGTCGGAGATTGCAATTCACTACCTTTAGTTTTAGAATCTTAATTTAGTTAATTCGTAAATATTAGATTAGTTTTTATTTTTCTTATTTCCCGTTTTTGTTTTGAGTTACTAATTTTTCTTTTTGTGTTGTAGTTTCTCAAGTAATCAAATTCTAGCATGTCGGAGTAGAAAAGCTTAGCACAACAAGGGAGCTTACGCGAAAAAATAAAAATAAAAAAAAATTCAAGTAAATTGCTTCCTTTGAAATTCGCTTCAAACCACTGTAAGTCAGGGCGCTGTGACGCACTACTTGCATTAGTTTAGGAGTGAATTGCATTGCATTAGCTAGGAAACCCAGGGCATTGGGATTTGACGTGGTCATTGCATTACAGGATAATATTGCATGCATCATAGTAGCACTGTGTGCTTGATTACTTGCATGGTTGTTTTTCGTAATCGTTGAGTCAGTCGTTGTTTTAGTCTATTTTCTTTTAGTTTATGTTTGGTACACGTTCAAGTAAACCTAAATTACATCCGCTTAATCTTGAACTTGAACGTAGTCTTAGAGTCCTTAAGTCTTCAACTCAAGCTTCTAGAGCTCAGTTGACAATAAATGACAAATCGACACCAAAACTATCGTCTTTATTTGAGTTCGAAATAAGAAGTACCCGTCATAGACTAAAGAAACCTCGTGTTAATATCATTGGTCCTAGTCTAATGGCTGACTTAGGTAATAACAGAAATAACACAAATAACCCTAATATACGTCCATCTCCTCCACTTAAAGATTATTTTATTCCTACGACTTATACGCCACAAAAATGTATCGACTTACTGGAGGCGACAGCATCTCACTTTGAGATAAAGTCGTCTACCATCTCGCTACTTCCTTCATTCCACGGTCGTATAAATGAAGATCCTTATCAACACTTAGGGGATTTCCAAGACATTTGCTCTACTTTAAAAATCCAAAATTTCACTAATGATGAATTAAAACTGCGTCTCTTCCCACTCTCTTTAAGAGAGAAAGCAAAGTATTTGCTCCAATCTCTTGAGCCAAACACAATTAGAACTTGGGAAGCCTTACACACCGCATTTTACAAAAGTTTTTCCCTATTATGCGTAGAAATCAAATAAGAAAATCCATAACAAACTTTGTGATGCAAGATGGGGAAACGCTTTATGATACATGGGAGAAATTTAAGGAATTATTACGCTCTTGCCCACATCATCAGGTTCCTAAGTGGCAACTGGTACAAGTTTTCTACGAGGGACTTATTTCCTCTGTGTGTAATACTGTTGATGATGTTCGTGCGGGTACCTTCCTGCACAAAAACGCCGACGAGGCCTGGAAAAATTTTGAAACGTTAAGCGAGAACTCGATGCATCAGGCCGTGTCAGTATGCTATGAGGAATATCTTCCACAACCTAAACGAGAGGTGAAGTTAGAGTCAAGTCACTCAATTGAATCTCAAGAACTATCTTAAACACTTGACCGACATTTCACAATAAACCAAATGAAGCCCTACCCGCTCATGAAATTTGTCAAATATGTTCTAATCCGTCACATGCTATACTTACATGTCCATTGGCATCTCAATTTTCGGAATTCGTGGAGCAACACGTTAATTCTATTCAATAATTCCCACAAAATAATTATAATTCCATGACTAATAATCTGGATGCGCCATGGAGAAATCATCCTAATTACTCGTGGAAAAATAATAATAATCATAATAATAATGAGACAACTAATTTTCCTAATGCTTACAGACCCAATTTTTAACAAAGTCAATACCAACACCCCCTCCTAATCCTAACCCTCCAAGGGTTAACGCTTTTGACGAGGCAGTGTTGACATCCCTTAAGAATATCGAAATGCAAGTACAGGCACAAGCACAAATAGTGCACTCTCACACACAATCCATTGTGAAGCTTGAGTCCCAAATGGGACAAATAGTTAATGCAATGAGTCGTAGAAACGAGGGTAAGTTGCCTAGTCAAACTATTCAAAATCTTAAGGGACAATACAAGAATGGGGGTTCGGGTGAGCAAGTGAATGCCGTCTTAACTAGGATGACTATTCGAGATGAGGAAGCTTTTGAGATTCCACATGAGAGTGAGAAGGAGGTGAACATTAATTTGAATAAAGATAAGGGTGAGGACACAAGTAAAATTCGGAAAGATAATGAACCAACCCCAACTAACAATATTCCGAAAATGCCTTTTCTACCAAACATTGACGAACCATCGCATTTTTCAAAGAAAGGGTCAAAAATAGAGGATATACTCGAGGTATTTAAACAAGTTAAAATAAATATTCCATTCTTCGATGCGATAAAACAAATTCCCGCTTATTCTAAATGCCATAAAGATCTTTGCACTCAAAAGCGTAAATTGCATAGTCATACTCCAAAAAAGGTCTTTCTCACTGAAAAAGTAAGTTCTATTTTTCAAAACATGCCTCCAAAGTATAAGGATCCGGGTACGCCAACGATCTCATGTATCATAGGTGACACTGTCATTCATCGGGCTCTCCTTGACTTAGGAGCGAGTGTGAATCTCTTACCCTACACAGTCTACAAATAATTAGGTCTAGGTGAACTTAAACCTACGGCCGCTGCCATACAATTAGCGGATCATTCTGTTAAAGTCCCTAGAGGAATTGTCGAAGACGTCCTTATCCCGTTGATTTTATGGTCCTTAATACCAAACCAGTGATAGATGCTAGGAAATACACTCCTGTCATTCTTGGTCGACCGTTCTTAGCAACCACTAATGCGCGTGTAAATTGTCGAACGGGAGTGATGAAGGTGTCATTTGGTAACATGAACTTAAAATTGAACGTGTTTAACGCTGTTGATCACCCTCCCAAAGACGACGATTATCTATGTGTGGAGGGTAGTGAGGTTCGAGGAATAATTAAACCTAATAAGGAATTAAAAATACGTGAGGAGAATAATATAGTAAGAAATGAGCGGGTAAATTTGAATAACCCAGACCCTAATGATGAATTTACTCAAAATGTTATAAATCGACTTGAACATGATCAAGGTGAACCGTCGAATGAATTATCTCATAATGACCTTGTTTCTGCTTTTCATCGGAGTCTCCCGAATACCTTCAAGGGTACAAACTCTGATTTACGACCTCCATAGATCTTGAGTTAGAATGGTCTACCTGAAGACGTAAAAGACAGCGCTTCTTGGGAGGCAACCCAAGCTTTATTTCGTCTGTTTCTCTTATTTTTGAATGTTTTTGGTCGATTTTGAGTCTTTTGTGAGTTATCTGGACAGGTTTGGGGGTCGAACTTAAGTTCTTTTAAAGTTATTTACATAAAACAAGTGAAAAAAGAGCAAAAGACAGGTCGCTTACGCGAGTATGCCCTTTAGAAAAAAAATTTAACGTTTTATTATGAACTCTCAGCATCCACTCGCGCCAGGAATCGCGCGCACGAGGGGTTCGCTCGCGCGATCTTGGGCCTTAGAGATTTTTCTTTTAATTTTTAAAAAACAGGCCTCAGTATTACCTCGCGCGGCTTGCGCACGCGGCCCACTTGCGCGAGGTAGGGATTTTTTATTTTTTTTTTCTCTATGTTTTTTTATCCTCTTTCTCCCAACCTGGTTAGTTGTTTTCATCTTTTTAGTTTGTTCTGTTATGTCTCTTTTTAGATTAAGTTCTTCTTCGTTTTGCTTATTCTATTTGATTTATTTTCATTGAGTCTCTAATTATAGTTTAGTTTCTAGTGATTTACAAAAAAATAAAAATAAAAATAATAATAATAATAAAAAATAAATAAAAATAATAAATAATAAAATAATAAAAATAAAAATAAAATTTAAAAAATAAATTTTAAAAATAAATAAAAATAAAAAATAGAAAAACTTGTACACCACAGCAGACTATATATATCCATTTCTTTTCTTTTTTCTATTGTTCTTTTGTTTGTTTATTTTCTTTTGTCAAGTATTCACAGGTGAAATAGTGGCTCCATTTGGAGCAATTAAATTTTTATCACCTTATTTATACGTTCACCTGTTTGTGATTGTCAAGATCGAGGTAATATCTTTCCTTCCTTACATGCTCTCCTCTCTTTCGTTCTATTGTTTCATTAGGGACAATGAAAGGTTTAGGTGTGAGGGTATGCACTCACTTGCACATATGAACGTACCGCACCAATTTTTAAATTTTTTTTAATACTTATGCTTAAATAAACAATTTTACCTACATTTTTGCAATCTCGATTCGATACTTCTTGTTAGATAACTCAGATTGTTATAGAATGGTAAACAATGAGAATATTTGGGTAAACATTTGCTGAAGTCATGATGCGACGTTTTAGGTTATGTATCGTTCGAATCGTAGTTTTATATCATAGAGTTGCACACAAAGGTATGCACTGCACGTAGTCTCTTGAATACTTGTTGGATGTGAACTATAATATGATTCGGATTTCTAGATAACACAAGGTAGAGACTAAACCTAGTGAGCTTTTGAGCCCTATCTTTTCTTTTTAGGGGGTTCTAAATGCATTGTGTTTATCGAATTTCATTGAAATAGCGCATTAACTCGTTGTTTAGTCTCATTATTCTTGTTTTGGTTGATAGTCAAGTTAAAATATTTGCTACCATACTAAATAATCTTTCGTTGTAAATATTGAAGAACCATATCACCCTAGAAAATGATGGTAGGCCCTCTTTGTTCACCACCTACCGAAAAAAAGTGAAAATTTCCTTAGTTTGCCCCTTTGAGCCATTAAAATGTCCTTTTTCCTTTAATCACCATTATCTTGTTTTTGGTCCAACTTGACTAACTTGGAGTTCACCGCTGAAAGAGTTGTCAACTTTTAGCGTTGATAAGGCGATGTGTTGATTGAGAAGAAGAAGATAAGATGATATTGGCGGTAGTTGTTTGGTATTTATTGAATCATTAGTCAAAAAAGAAAAAAAAAAAAGAGAGATTAAACAAAAAAGAGAAATGAAAAAAAAAATATGAACAGAAGAGAATGAAAAGATGAAAGTTGGTAGAAGAATAAATGAAAGAAATTGAACATGCCTTACAATGCCATTTTGAAAACTACCTAACAAATCCTTTCTATCTTTTTCCATTGCCCGAGCCACGTTACAACCGTTGAAAAGCCCTAGTTGATCCTAGAAAACATGGTTTGGATATGTAAACGATGGGAGGAGATTAAAACATAGTAACAATTAATTTTTCTTGACTATTAGCGTCCTATCCATAAGACTACTGTTCTTTCATGTCATGCGTCTTTTTTGAGTCATATGTGAACATTTTTCATTTTGAAAACATATTTCCTTTGCTCATATATATTAGAGAGATTACCCATGTTCTGAATGTTTTATTTGAGAGTGTAATTAACATTGTGAGATTTGTAGTCAAAGCATAGTTGATGGTTATCTGAATTGTATTCCAAGTTCATGACAAGCGCGTGTTCATTTGACTACCACATCACACACGTACAAGTTTAGAGAAACTCTATTGATTTATATGATGCATGTGCTTAGGATTGTTTTATTATGAACTCTCAGCATCCACTCGCGCCAGGAATCGCGCGCACGAGGGGTTCGCTCGCGCGATCTTGGGCCTTAGAGATTTTTCTTTTAATTTTTAAAAAACAGGCCTCAGTATTACCTCGCGGAGGGGCTTGCGCACGCGGCCCACTTGCGCGAGGTAGGGATTTTTTATTTTTTTTTCTCTATGTTTTTTTATCCTCTTTCTCCCAACCTGGTTAGTTGTTTTCATCTTTTTAGTTTGTTCTGTTATGTCTCTTTTTAGATTAAGTTCTTCTTCGTTTTGCTTATTCTATTTGATTTATTTTCATTGAGTCTCTAATTATAGTTTAGTTTCTAGTGATTTACAAAAAAATAAAAATAAAAATAATAATAATAAATAAATAAAAATAATAAAATAATAAAAATAAAAATAAAAATAAAATTTAAAAAATAAAATTTAAAAATAAATAAAAATAAAAAATAGAAAAACTTGTACACCACAGCAGACTATATATATCCATTTCTTTTCTTTTTTCTATTGTTCTTTTGTTTGTTTATTTTCTTTTGTCAAGTATTCACAGGTGAAATAGTGGCTCCATTTGGAGCAATTAAATTTTTATCACCTTATTTATACGTTCACCTGTTTGTGATTGTCAAGATCGAGGTAATATCTTTCCTTCCTTACATGCTCTCCTCTCTTTCGTTCTATTGTTTCATTAGGGACAATGAAAGGTTTAGGTGTGAGGGTATGCACTCACTTGCACATATGAACGTACCGCACCAATTTTTAAATTTTTTTTAATACTTATGCTTAAATAAACAATTTTACCTACATTTTTGCAATCTCGATTCGATACTTCTTGTTAGATAACTCAGATTGTTATAGAATGGTAAACAATGAGAATATTTGGGTAAACATTTGCTGAAGTCATGATGCGACGTTTTAGGTTATGTATCGTTCGAATCGTAGTTTTATATCATAGAGTTGCACACAAAGGTATGCACTGCACGTAGTCTCTTGAATACTTGTTGGATGTGAACTATAATATGATTCGGATTTCTAGATAACACAAGGTAGAGACTAAACCTAGTGAGCTTTTGAGCCCTATCTTTTCTTTTTAGGGGGTTCTAAATGCATTGTGTTTATCGAATTTCATTGAAATAGCGCATTAACTCGTTGTTTAGTCTCATTATTCTTGTTTTGGTTGATAGTCAAGTTAAAATATTTGCTACCATACTAAATAATCTTTCGTTGTAAATATTGAAGAACCATATCACCCTAGAAAATGATGGTAGGCCCTCTTTGTTCACCACCTACCGAAAAAAAAGTGATAAAATTTCCTTAGTTCGCCCCTTTGAGCCATTAAAATGTCCTTTTTCCTTTAATCACCATTATCTTGTTTTTGGTCCAACTTGACTAACTTGGAGTTCACCGCTGAAAGAGTTGTCAACTTTTAGCGTTGATAAGGCAATGTGTTGATTGAGAAGAAGAAGATAAGATGAAATTGGCGGTAGTTGTTTGGTATTTATTGAATCATTAGTCAAAAAAGAAAAAAAAAGAGAGATTAAACAAAAAAGAGAAATGAAAAAAAAAATATGAACAGAAGAGAATGAAAAGATGAAAGTTGGTAGAAGAATAAATGAAAGAAATTGAACATGCCTTACAATGCCATTTTGAAAACTACCTAACAAATCCTTTCTATCTTTTTCCATTGCCCGAGCCACGTTACAACCGTTGAAAAGCCCTAGTTGATCCTAGAAAACATGGTTTGGATATGTAAACGATGGGAGGAGATTAAAACATAGTAACAATTAATTTTTCTTGACTATTAGCGTCCTATCCATAAGACTACTGTTCTTTCATGTCATGCGTCTTTTTTGAGTCATATGTGAACATTTTTCATTTTGAAAACATATTTCCTTTGCTCATATATATTAGAGAGATTACCCATGTTCTGAATGTTTTATTTGAGAGTGTAATTAACATTGTGAGATTTGTAGTCAAAGCATAGTTGATGGTTATCTGAATTGTATTCCAAGTTCATGACAAGCGCGTGTTCATTTGACTACCACATCACACACGTACAAGTTTAGAGAAACTCTATTGATTTATATGATGCATGTGCTTAGGATTGTTTTTCATGATGAAGGTGAACGCTTGATTCCGTTTCTTCTGGTTCGTGATTCTATTTCAAATCATTATTGTATGATAAGGAGTATTGACTATCAGTTTTTTGTTTTTAATAAAACATTTTAAATTTACAAATTAATAAAGATGGTTGTGGGTGACTTATTAATGAGAACCCTCACGAGACTTCACTCGTCTGACTAGGGACACCTAGGGGTTTAAAAGGCATAGTGCATATGCTAAATGCAATCGCAACCCATGCAATAATGGAGTAGTATTTTATTAGTAGTTTAGTTTTATTTTTAGTTTTGCTCCTGAACTAGCAAAATGTAGGCTTGGGGGTGTGATCGGGAGAGAATAAATCCTAATTATACGCCTTAACGCGCAGTTATTAGTACCTTTTATCCTATTTTTGTGTATTTTTACTTCGTTTTCTATTTTCTGACAAGTTTTGGAAGAAAACAAGTATTCCAGGCTAAACAGGGTGAAAAAAGCAGAAGAAAAGAAGCTGAAAAAGGCCTATCGCGCACGCAGCCCGCTCGCGCGGATACCTGAACCTCGCTCTCGTGACCCGCTCGCACGACCTCCCATCATTGCGCTCGCGCGGCCCGCTCGCGCGGCATGTGTAAAAATCAAAGTTGCATATTTCACTATACTGAAGACTCCTGCCCAAACGAAACTGCCAAATTATGTTCAAACTGTAAAATATAGCTGTTTTAGTGCATTTCGGGTTAGGAAAACTTCCAAAACTTGTTCCAAACTCTATATATACTTTGTTTTTATTCAATTTTTTAGGTTAGACTATATTATACATATAGACATATACAACAATATACACAGCCATTGAAGAGTGGAAAGCAAGGAGAAGAAGAAGAAGACCAAGGATTCCCATGGCCTCCTCCATCAACCTCTTGTCGTTCATCAATTCCATGGCCAACTAAACCTAGATCTAGGATTTCAATGAAACCCTAGTCAAGTAATAGGGAGTTGTTTATGTTTTTATTTTAGTTTTATTATGTATCGATGATGATTACATGTCTAGAGGATTTTTTATAATAAATCGTGCTTCTATTGATTAAATCATTTGTCACGCCCCGGCGTAGCCAAAATATGGAAAAATTTAAAATTTTCATCTTGGACCCTGAGGCACGTGACTGGTTACAGTACCGAATTGTCCATGACCAGATAATAATATTTAAACGATATAATAAAAAGATAAAACCATCATACTTACTGGAATATATTACAAAGAGAAGTCAAAGTACTTAGCTAGTTAATACATCATTATAAATACATCAGAGTCTTATGGCTCTCGGCCTTACAAAACTATTACAAAATATATGCTAAGTCTTCTGGTTATAATCAAAACATTTACAGAGGATAACTGCTAGTCTTCTCTCTAACTAGCATAACCATAGCCATCTTCGGTGTACTCTTCCTCCGCGTTCTCCGCTTGCGTAGCATCATAACCCGCGTACTCGTTACCTGGATAAGCTGGACATGGGAATGTCCAGCGACATGAACGTCGTCAGCTTATGAAAGCTGAGTGAGTAAGCTAAATCAAATGGAACGTATATAGTAAAACACAATAGGAATACATTTACTACCTTTCAACATATCTTTTAGGATCTTTACGTTCTCACCGTCGAATTATAACTAGTAGCGTACCCGACTACGTATTCGATAGGAATACAAACAATTCAGGAGACCCGTCTAGACATTCTTAATGCCACTACCATTCATTTCTAACATCCGACATCATTTACAAACCCAAAGTGTCCCTTGCTAACCAAACCATCTTTCATCAACCACTTCATCTTTCATCAACCAAAACATCTTTCATCAACTACTTCGTCTTTCATCAACCAAAACATCTTTCATCAACCACTTCGTCACGAAGAACCGAAGTGTTAAGGAGTGCAAGAACATCCATTTCGTCACGAAGAACCGAAAGGAGTCTTCACTCAAAAATCACCGCTTCGTCACGAAGAACCGAAAGCGTTACGGAGTACAAGAACATCCATTTCGTCACGAAGAACCGAAAGGAGTCTTTACTTAAAGAATCACCGCTTCGTCACGAAGAACCGAAAGCGTTACGGAGTACAAGAACATCCATTTCGTCACGAAGAACCGAAAGGAGTCTTTACTCAAAGAATCACCGCTTCGTCACGAAGAACCGAAAGCGTTACGGAGTACAAGAACATCCACTTCGTCACGAAGAACCGAAAGGAGTCTTTACTCAAAGAATCACCGCTTCGTCACGAAGAACCGAAAGCGTTACGGAGTACAAGAACATCCATTTCGTCATGAAGAACCGAAAGGAGTCTTTACTCAAAGAATCACCGCTTCGTCACGAAGAACCGAAAGCGTTACGGAGTACAAGAACATCCACTTCGTCACGAAGAACCGAAAGGAGTCTTTACTCAAAGAATCACCGCTTCGTCACGAAGAACCGAAAGCGTTATGGAGTGCAAGAACATCCACTTCGTCACGAAGAACCGAAAGGAGTCTTTACTCAAAGAATCACCGCTTCGTCACGAAGAACCGAAAGCGTTACGGAGTACAAGAACATCCATTTCGTCACGAAGAACCGAAAGGAGTCTTTACTCAAACAATCACCGCATCACAACTCAACAGCACATCCCTTTTTTCTTACTATCCTGATCTCTGTTGCCCAGATTACCTATCCGACAATTATCCTTATCATAATCTGCTTCTAACATAGCACAACCGACCCTTACATTTTCCCGACCGCGCATTCGTCACTCATTTCGGAATTCAGTTCATTAAAGGACTTCCGAATATACTTTCGAAGTTACATTTATACATCCGTCATCCTGTTTTATGTCGTAATATACTTACATTTGAAACCTATCCAATCACTATCAGCGTAATAATCGTGCCGTACAACATACTTATAGCTTGGGTATGAACTCTCTATGGTCATCACACTATATTCATAACAACGGAAACCTAGCGTGTAGCTCGTGGATCTATAACATGAATTTGATATCAATAATTATATAGATGAAACCCTTAACATACTCATATATGCGATAGCACTACCATAGCACAAGATATCCATAACCACATAGATACCGGAAAGCAAGCATCATTAATAAACACATCATACAAGTAGTTATACAATCTGCCAGGAATTAATTTTACTATGTCGACTGAATTGATAAGATTTATTTGGGCATGATAAATTGATTTGTAGATCAAACTCAAAACTAGAACATTGTAGATAATTGGATTAGCTTCATGTACAAAAAAAATCTAACTTCAATTGAATTTTTGAGCTACTCAAAATATTTATTTTACTTAGACATTTCTATATTTTCGGACTGCTCTGTCCCAGATTTATAGTACTGCGTTTCATGTGCATTTCACCTATTAAGGAGTCATTTTTAGACTAGGCTATAGAAGAGTTATTTGTAGATAAATGAGTTAGCTTTCACCACAAAAAAATCTAGCTTAATTCGGATTTTTGAGCTGCACAAAACATTCATTTTACTAAACTATATTCTGCTGAGAGTTTCAGTTTCTCAGATTTAAAGTACTTCGTTGCATGTACATTTCACCTATGAAAAAGTGATTTTCAGACTGAGCTATAGAAGAGTTATTTGTAGATAAATGAGTTAGCTTTCTCCACAAAAAAACCTAGCCTCATTCCCATTTTTGAACTGCTCGAAATGTTTGTTTTACTAAACAACACTCTGCTGGAAGTTTCTGCTTCCCAGATTTGAAAATTTATCTTGCATGGCATGGATCTCTCAAACTATCAACATCAAGCACTTAATAAAACATTACTACATGCTATATAGGTTCTAAAGTGAGTTAGAATACTCACCTAAACTTGAAATTGAGCTTGGGCTTTGGATTTGAGCTTAGGAAGCTTGAACACAACCTCAAGTGATGTAATCTTCTTCTTCCTCCTCTTCTAATCCTCTTTCTTCTCTTCTATTTTTCTCATGGACATGCAAGTCTCCTAACTTACTCTCTAAATGCAGATTGTAATGTCTAAAAGAACTAAAAATGTATATGCATGGAAGCTTAAATAATGCAAGACTTATGCTAGGTGTCACATGCATGTATGCATGTTTGGACAAGTGTCCTACAAGTGGACAAGTGTCACATGGGGTGGTGACATGTGTCAATGGGGTTGCATGTAGCTTCCATGTGGCCGGCCATGTGGGGCCCACCTTGGGTTGCGTGCTACTTTCTCGGTTTGCGTGCATAAGTTCCTCGTTATGCGTGTCGATCTCGGTTTACGTGCAGACAGGTATTATTTCTGATGTTCGGGTCCAGGTACAGGACTAAGTTAATTCTAATTACGGTCGAGTCGGTGCAGTGATTATAGTCTAATTAGTAATTACATTACACTGATATAGTCACACAAATAAAATAATAATATAATAATAGACCAGATATAGAAATTCATAAAACTCGTATTATTGCACGTAGAGAAATTACAGGCATTACATCATTACTTTCAAAATCTATTCTTGTCTTAGATCTATTTTGACTGTGAT
Organism: Hydrangea macrophylla; assembly: GCA_033977485.1. Taxonomy (NCBI): domain Eukaryota; kingdom Viridiplantae; phylum Streptophyta; class Magnoliopsida; order Cornales; family Hydrangeaceae; genus Hydrangea; species Hydrangea macrophylla. The sequence goes on along the minus strand of CM066990.1, from coordinate 10,040,753 downwards.
GTGCTCAATGGTCTATATTTGTTGTGTTTGTATAGATTGTTTACATGTAATGGTACTTAATTGAATTGTGCTATCAAGTATCCGAATAGTCCATGCCTAGGTTAGACGGATTATGCCACAACCCTAGTTTAGTGTGGGATAATTCGTGCTAATCGAAGATGGATTATGTTGGTGCTTGAACCATGGTTCTTTTCTTGACGGAGGAATTGGGCTTGTAGCTACAATTCTCCATTATCATCCAACTTAATAAGCTAATTGAATGCATAAATACCCTTATATGAAGCTAGTGGTGGATTTGCAATCCTAGGTTCCCTAAACATATTTATAAAAACAATTTTAAATCAGTTTCATAGTTTAGATTTATTTTCACTAGTCTTATTAGTTTAATTAAAATTCAAATCAACTTCCGTTTTCATAATTAATTAGATTTAGGTTTTAAAATTAAAAGATGTAGTAATTCAATCTCTGTGGGCTCGACCTTTACTTTCACTACTGCAAATCTTTAGAAAAGTAAAGTATACTTTTTATATCCTGATATTGACAACATCAAGAAGCAAGAAAAAATTGAGGATTTCTAGTGGTAATCTTCTAATCATGACTTAGTTTGTCTCCAATTCAATCACAATTTATAGATCTCTAGGACCTTTTACACAATTTTCAAAAAGTCTCTTCCCGCCTCATTTTATCACACACACTAGAATTATGATTGAATTCTCATTTGTTTTCATTGATTTGGATTTAAGTAGCTAAGGATTTGAGGCAAAACAAGTTTCTTAAAAGAGTTTTGACTTTGATCATCAATTAAACTTTTATTTCCTCTCTTTTTGTTTACATTCTTCTCTCGGGATTCATGTGATCTTCAATATCTCACTTGAATCCCTTGAGTTTGGTCCATCAAATCCCTATAAATTCATGATTTACATGGGAATTCAGGTTGATCATAGTTATATCCATACATAAATAGTGGATCCAATTCTTGGTTCATGATTTGGGTCCTCTAATTTGAAGTCTCATAGAATCCTCTTCATATTCGATTGAGATTCATATGGATTGGTCATATTTAGTCTCCAAGAACCATTAACTTGGGAGGAGAGTTGAATAGAATGGGTCTACATTCTTCAAGGATCATCCACTTGGGAGAGGAGTTAGGCTTGCCAATTTTCATGGCTTAGATGTCAGCATTGGTGCAGTGAATTCATTAACCAAAATTTTTAATTGAATGAGGCCAATTGGAATGTGTTCATAACACAAAGATGCACCACTGTAATTTTTGTTTTAGAAAGATTACATAGCATGGTTTGATCTTAGGACTCATGAACTAGTTACTCTCTATCCAAAATTTCATAACAGTAAGTCAGTTTTGATGTGAATAGATCAGAGCCTTAACCAAACATTTTTAAACTCAAATAATTTTTTATACAAAGTTAAATGTGATGTTGAGATCTTCTAAAAAGATTCAAGTAATTTAGATTCATTTACTATTTGTAAAAAATCACACAAAATCACTGGACAAAAATTTATAAATACAAAGTCATGTCTAGTCTTCGTCTGATGCAAATCATGGCACGTCTTCAAGAGAACCAGTTCAAATTCCAATTGGACCAGTTACGAGGGCTCGGGCAAAGAAGTTTAAAGAGGCACTCAATGGGCTAATTCAAGAAGTTTGGTCTCAGGAAAATTCGTGGAGGCGAATTGAGCTTGGTCCACAAAGATGTCTCAATCTAATTCAAGTTCTAGAAGAATAATCCAGCAGTTCAAGATTGAAGTCAAAATTTAGTTTTCCTAAAATTAGAATTTGATTGTCATTTTTTTCTTAATTGCTTAAATTGCTGAATTGTATGCTTGCATGCCAACTATGGAACTTTCCTTATTCCTTTAGTTTCACTTAATTTTAATTTTGGGCGAATTTATTTTGGGGCATAATATTTCGTAGGCTTATAGGGGCCAACTGTAAGCCTCATCTATTTAAATTGTTTTAGGGTTTGTAATATGCACTTTTGATCATTAATAATATTGTGAGAGTTTTCTCTTTGGTTCTTTGAATAACTATTCGAACTTATCAGATTTACTCTATGGCATTCATACCTGGACTTATCAATCGAGTTTTCCATCCTTCATTTTGGCGTCTTCATCCTTTATACCTAGGTTCGCATCTGATATAGGTGTTGGGTCGCAGTTCCCATTTGAATCTGACAGTAGAATGGTCCGAGTCATTGATCGTGTTACGACTTTCGTCACATTGTTGGCGGGGTTCATATCATAGTCGAATTCCCAAAGATTGTATCGTTTGATCTTCGATTTTCTTTTTTGGATAGAAACTAGACTCACAGAGGCATCTTGTGTCCAAAAATCATTAAGATTAAATCACGAAAAGCATGATTTTCCTATTTTTGAAAGTCTGATCTGCTCTCTGTAAATTCTAAAATTCTGTGATAGGTTTGATAAAATTTGTGAATGATGAACCAAATGTCCTTTGTATGACCTAGGACTTAAATCATGTTTTAATTTTGATTAATTGAACTTAAATGCAGAGTTTAGATGATTGAAATCAATAAATGATTCTTAGTTTGTTCATACTCATACATTCACTATCATCATGTGCATATTGATTCTTATAATTAGTACATTGTTTTGTGTTATAATGAGTCATAATTGGTTGAACCTAGGCATGAGTTCCTCTAATTATGTTGGGATTGTATCATCTCTATATGGACATTACATTGGCTCCTAGTTGAGACTTGCATATCTATAGAAACTCGGCTTAAAATTTTATTTTTGTTTTATGATATTTGGGGTCTAAGGAGTCCAAATCTGACCTTACTCCATAGTGTGAAAAAATAATTTCTGAAAATTCCATTTTTTTGTGCTTTTGGAAACCTAGCCATCCGCGTTCGTTTTTGTCGTGCTTTCAACTTCCAAATTTGATTGGTCTAGTTTGGGTGTGGATTGTTACTAAGAAATTCTGGTCATTGTTTGATCAGTTTCATAAGAACTGAGTGAGAATTACTATGAGTGGAAAATGGCAGGAGTGGTGAGCACATAAGAGGGTAAAAGCCGACTTGATTTTTGAGTGTAAACACGAGTGAATCATATTCTTGAGTGAAACACGTGAGGGAGTGTAGTGAGGATCTGTTCTATTTCTAATCCATTCTTGTAGGGGTTATGGCTCAAGATCAGGGAAGAGTCACAAATGAAGAGGCTCAACAGCCAATTGATACGAATCTACAAATGCAAGCTTTAGTGGGGGAGATGAGGCAGATGATGAGGGTAGAATTGGAACCGATACATGAGAGATTGGATAGAGTCGAAGAGGGTACACCACATATGCAACCACAAAATGTTCGTAATGTACAAAGAAGAGTGAGAGTTGATGATGAGGAGTATTTTGGGGAAGACTTTGATGAAAAAAATGATCGGGAGTCAATAGATAATCATAGGAGATATGGTGGTCGGGGTAGAGAAGTTAGGTTTAGAGAAGCTAGGAACCGAGAAGATAATAATGTGGGTAGTAGATGAAGATTCCTTCGTTTCAAGGAAAGACTGATCCGGAAGCATATCTTGAATGGGAGAAGAAGGTGGAATTAGTATTCGATTACCACAATTACTCCGAGATTAAGAAAGTAAAACTTGCAGCCATTGAATTTTTCGATTATGCTATTATTTGGTGGGATCAATTGGTACTAAATAGGAGGAGAAATAGGGAGCATCCAATAGAGACATGGGAGGAGATGAAAATTGTTATGAGGAAATAGTTCATTCCAAACTACTACTATCAGGAGTTGTATAACAGGTTGCAAAGTTTGAGGCAAGGTAATAGGAGTGTAGAAGAATATTATAAGGAGATGGAAGTTTCTATGATTCGAGCGAATGTAGAGGAAGATTGAGAGGCTACAATGGCTAGATTCTTAGTTGGGTTAAATCGGGAAATTGCCAATGTAGTGGAATTGTAGCACTATGTTGAATTGGAGGATATGGTACACATGGCTATTAAAATTGAGAATCAACTCAAGAGGAGGGACAGCAGCACACGTCTAAGCCAAAATCCAAGACAAAATTCCAATACATCCGCTCGGAAACCAAATAATTGGAAAAGAGATGAGAAGCAGCCTTTGGTGAAGCCAAAAACTGAGCAAGAACAAGAGGTGGCCAGCCATGGAAATCAAGGTAAATCCGATACTTCTACTTCTAGAAATCGTGACATTAAGTGTTTTAAATGCCAAGGCAGGGGACACATAGCAAGTCAATGTCCAAATAAGCGGGTTATGGTGATGCGAGACAATGGTGAGATTGAAACAGAGGATGACGATTCTAACACCGGTGATATGCCACCGTTGGAGGACATTCCTGAGGAGGAGTACGTTGCCCCAGATGCATTGACATTGGTGGTAAGGAAAGAATTGAATGTGCAAGCAAGAGAAGTTGAGGAAGTGCAGCGAGAAAACATCTTCCATACTAGGTGCTATGTTAAGGACAAGGTATGTAGTGTGATTATTGATGGTAGTAGTTGTACTAATGTTGCAAGTACAATAATGGTGGAGAAGTTAGGGCTGCCCACACTGAAACACCCTAGGTCGTACAAGTTGCAATGGTTAAATGATAGTGGTGAGTTGAGGGTGAACAAACAGGTGTTAATGGCATTTTGAATTGGTAAGTACGAAGATGAAGTGATGTGTGATGTAGTACCGATGCATGCTGGACACTTATTACTAGGGCGCCCATGGCAGTTTGATAGGCGTGTGAAGCATGATGGCTTTACGAACAAATATTCATTTGTACTTAATCAACGTTCGATCACTCTTGTACCTTTAACCCCGCAACAAGTTTATGAGGATCAATTGAGGTTACAAAAGGAGAGTGTTCAAAAAGGAGAGAAAAAGAAAAAGAAAGTGAGTGAAAATTCGAGTGAAGAAAAAAGAGAGGCCGAGAAAATTGAGAGAGAAAAAAAGCGAGGAGATTCGGCTAGAGAGATAAAAATAGAGAGAAAAACAAATTTCCATGCAAAAGCGAGTGAAATCAAAAGAGCAATGTTTCTAAATCAACCAATGATTGTACTATTGTATCAGGAGGCATTTCTGAACACTAACGAGATTGACCCCACTTTGCCTAGTTCTGTTGTTTCTCTTTTGCAGGAATTTGGTGACGTCATGCCCGAAGAGATTCTGCACAGTTTACCGCCTACTCGAGGGATCGAACACCAAATTGACTTCGTACCTGGCGCTTCCATTCCAAACCGACCTGCCTATCGTGCTAATCCTAAGGAGACAAAGGAGTTGCAAAGGCAAGTAAGTGAATTGATGGAAAAGGGGTACGTGAGAGAAAGAATGAAACCGTGTGCCGCTTCGGTGATTTTAGTTCCTAAGAAGGATGGGACGTGGAGGATGTGCGTTGATTGTTGAGCCATCAACAACATCACGGTAAAGTACCGACACCCTATCCCTTGCTTGGATGATATGTTAGATGAACTGCATGGTGCTTGTGTATTTTCTAAGATTGATCTAAAAAGTGGTTATCATCAAATAAGAATGAAAGAAGGAGATGAATGGAAAATAGCTTTTAAAACAAAACATGGTTTATATGAGTGGTCAGTGATGCCATTTGGATTAACTAATGCACTAAGTACATTTATGCGATTAATGAACCATGTCTTGCATACTTTTATAGGCAGATTTGTTATTGTCTATTTTGATGATATACTCATTTATAGCAAAAACTTTGATGACCATGTTCTACACTTGAAATCAGTTTTGGAAGTCTTGAGAAAGGAAAAGTTATTTGCTAACTTTAAGAAGTGCACTTTTTGCACAGATAAGCTTGTGTTTCTTGGCATTGTTGTTAGTGCCCAAGGAGTACAGGTTGATGAGGAAAAGGTTCGTGCAATTCGCGAGTGGCCAATGCCCACGAGTGTAAGCCAAGTTCGAAGTTTTCGTGGGCTTGCTAGTTTTTACCGGAGGTTCGTGAAAGACTTTAGTAGTAAACCGAAGTCATCAAGAAGAAAGTTGGATTCAAATGGGAGGAAGAACAAGATAAGGCGTTTCAATTACTTAAAGAAAAATTAACTAATGATCCTTTACTTGTTCTACCCGATTTTACTAAAACATTTAAAATTGAATGTGATGCTTCAGGTATTGGCATAGGCGCAGTTCTCATGCAAGGAGGACGACCAATTGCATTCTTTAGTGAGAAATTGAGTGGGGCAGCCTTAAACTACCCTACCTATGACAAGGAAATGTATGCGTTAGTCCGAGCATTGGAGACGTGGCAACACTATCTTTGGCCTAAGGAGTTTGTGATTCACACCGATCACGAATCCTTGAAACATTTAAAGGGCCAACACAAGTTGAATAGGAGGCATGCGCAATGGGTGGAATTCATTGAGACATTTCCATATGTCATCTGTTACAAGCAAGGTAAGGAAAACATCGTTGCAGATGCTCTCTCTCGCACGTATGCTTTGATTTCTACTCTTGATGCAAAATTGCTTGGTTTTGAACACATTAAAGAATTATATCCATTAGACCAAGATTTTGGTGAAGAGTATAGGAATTGTGAGAAAAAAGCATTAGGTAAATTCTTTAGGCATGAAGATTTCTTATTTTGGGAGAATAAGTTGTGTATTCCTAATTGTTCATTACGCGATTTATTAGTGAGGGAATCGCATGGCGGGGGTTTAATGGGACACTTTGGAGTTGCTAAGACACTAGCCATCCTACACGAGCATTTCTTTTGGCCACACATGAAAAGAGATGTTGAGAGAATTTGTGGAAGATGTGTAATTTGTAGGCAAGCAAAATATCGAGTGCAACCCCATGGATTATACACACCACTGCCTATTCCTATTGAGCCTTGGATTGATATCTCAATGGACTTTGTGTTAGGTTTGCCTAGGACCAAACGGGGTAGGGATTCGATTTTTGTGGTGGTAGATTGCTTTTCTAAAATGGCACATTTTATTCCATGTCACAAAACGGATGATGCATCACATGTTGCTGATTTGTTCTTTAGGGAGATTGTAAGATTACATGGTATGCCTAGAACAATTATTTCGGATAGAGATGTTAAGTTCTTGAGTTACTTTTGGAAGACCTTGTGGTGTAAGTTAGGGACTAAGTTATTATTTTCTACTACTTGTCACCCACAAACTGATGGTCAAACTGAAGTAGTAAATAGGACCTAGTCAACTTTGTTAAGGGCTGTTATTCAAAAGAACATTTAAACATGGGTAGATTGTTTACCACATATTGAGTTTGCTTACAATCGATCTGTTCATTCTACTACAAAATTTTCACCATTTGAAATTGTATATGGGTTTAATCCATTAACTCCGTTGGATTTATCACCTTTACCTTTGACTGAGCGTGTTAATTTAGATGACCAAAGGAAAGTTGACTTTGTTAAGTAGATTCATGAGAAAGCCAGACTCAACATTGAGCGACGAACAGAGCAATATGCAAAGCAAGCCAACAAGGGGCATCACAAGATGGTTTTTGAACCCGGAGATTGGGTTTGGTTGCATATGCGAAAAGATAGATTTCCGACTGAAAGGCGTTCCAAATTGCTGCCACGAGGAGATGGGCCTTTCCAAGTTCTCGAGCGCAATGACAATGCTTACAAGCTAGATTTTCCAGGTGAGTACAATGTAAGTGCTACTTTTAATGTTACTGATTTGAGTCCTTTTGATGTAGGTGATGATTTGAGGACAAATCCTTTTCAAGAGGAGGGGAATGATGCAAATCATGGCACGTCTTCAAGGGTACCAGTTCAAATTCCAATTGGACCAGTTACGAGGGCTCGGGCAAAGAAGTTCAAAGAGGCACTCAATGGGCTAATTCAAGAAGTTTGGTCTCAAAAAATTTGTGGAGGCCAGTTGAGCTTGGTCCACAAAGATGTCTCAATCTAATTCAAGTTCTAGAAGAATAATCCAGCAGTTCAAGATTAAAGTCAAATTTTAGTTTTCCTAAAATTAGAATTTGATTGTCATTTTTTCTTAATTGCTTAAATTGCTGAATTGTAGGCTTGCATGCCAATTATGGAACTTTCCTTATTCCTTCAGTTTCGTTTTATTTTAATTTTGGGCGAATTTATTTTGGGGCATAATATTGCGTTGGCTAATAGGGCCCAACTGTATGCCTCATCTATTTAAATAGTTTTAGGGTTTGTAATATGCAGTTTTGATCATTAATAATATTGTGAGAGTTTTCTCTTTGGTTCTTTGAAGAACTATTAGAACTTATCAGATTTACTCTGTGGCGTTCATACCTGGACTTATCAATCGAGTTTTCCATCCTTCATTGTGGCGTCTTCATCCTTTATACCTAGGTTCACATCTGATATAGGTGTTAGGTCGCGGTTCCCATTTAAATCTGATAGTAGAAAGGTCCAAGGCATTAATCGTGTTACGGGTTTCGTCACATTGTTGGCGGGGTTCGTATCATCGTTGAATTCCCAAAGATTGTATAGTTTGATCTTTGATTTTCTTTTTTGGATAGAAACTAGACTCACAGAGGCATCTTGTGTCCAAAAATCATTAAGATCAAACCACGAAAAGCATGATTTTCCTATTTTTAAAAGTCTGATCTGCTCTTTGTAAATTCTAAAATTCTATGATAGGTTTGATAAAATTTGTGAATGATGAACCAAATGTCCTTTGTATGACCTAGGACTTAAATCATGTTTTAATTTTGATTAATTGGACTTAAATGCAGAGATTAGATGATCCAAATCAATAAATGATTCTTAGCTTGTTCATACTCATACATTCGCTATCATTATGTGCATATTGATTCTTATAATTAGTACATTGTTTTGTGTTATAATGAGTCATAATTGCTTGAACCTAGGCATGAGTTCCTCTAATTATGTTGGGATTGTATCATCTCTATATGGACATTACATTGGCTCCTAGTTGAGACCTGCATATCTATGGAAATGTTATAATTTCAACTAGTTAGAAGAAATTCAAGATTATGTCAATTTCCTCCATATTTGATCGATTTAAGGTAGGAGTTCATGCAGGATTTAATATTATCTTTTTTATTCTATCACGCCCCAGAGTGGCAAAAATAGGGAAAAAAATTTTCAGTTTTGGACTCGTGGACACGTGACTGGTTGAATTACCGTTCTATCCTTCTAACTCCGCACAATGCTCATAAATAAGGGATATGCTAAACAAAAAGCATAATTTAATTTTAACTGAACATAAAGACAACTGCCGAAAATATAACAATTTACAATAACTTCAAACTTATTTCATAAGGCTGTACTAAACTTATACATAAGCTTAAACGTTGAAATAACAATCTTCTGATCTCTAGCTCGTCTCTATCCTTCATTTGCACCTCAGTACTGCATCTTGAGCTCACCTCTCTATCTAAACAAAAATTGCAACACTCTGGACATGGGAATGTCCAGGACATAAAATGCCATCAGAGTGAGTAACACAACCACAATCTCTCGACTCACATTATTGTTTAGTATCTTAAGATACGGTTAGTCTCCTATCAAAAGACGCATTCTTTCACGAGCATAGAAAAGGTCTCAACTAAAATATATAAGCAGTTATACATGTCTCAACACCCCATCATAGAATATATTCTCCTTATCAAAGAAGCATCCATATACCGTAATGTTAACTAAATCCACATATCCTTATCTAAACAACAACTACTAACTTGCCCGACTAGGTATTCGAAGAGAATATGAACAATCGATACGACTAGCTTCAACATCCCGGAATGTTATCACAGTCCATAACTAGAGCCTGACACGAAGTTCCAACTCTAAACAGCAACACCAGAAGGGCTGACACAACACACCAATCAAACCCATCTTTCACTAACCGAAGCACCTCGCATTAACAAAACCCTTATTCGCTAACCAAACCATCTAGCACTAACCAAACCATTTTTCAACAACCACCTTGCACTAACAAAACCCTCTTGTGCTAACCAAACCATCTTGTACTAACCAAACCATCTTTCACCAACTAACTCGTCACGAAGAACCGAAGTGTTTTAAGGAGTTCAAGAACATCTTTTTCGTCACAAAGAATCAAAAAGAGTCTCAACCCTACGAACCACCACTTTGTCATAAAGAATAGAAGTGTTCTCACTAACCTTCACTTAGTCACGAAGAACCGAAGTGTTCAACTCAACCTTTACTTCGTCATGAAGACCCGAAGTGTTCTTACTATCCTTCACTTCCTCACAGAGAACCAAAGTGTTCAACTCAACCTTCACTCTGTCACAAAGAATCGAAGTGTCCTCACTAACCTTCACTTTGTCATGCAGAACCAAAGTGTCCATTTCATCACGAAGAACCGAAAGGAATCTCAACTCTACAAACCACCACTTCGTCAAGAAGAACCAAAGTGTTAAGCCTGACACGAAGTCCTAGCTTTACCCAATAACTAGCCTAACATGGAGTCCCAGATTTACCTAACAACTAGCCTGACACGGAGTCCTAGCTTTACCCAACAACTAGCCTAACATGGAGTCCCAACTTTACCTAACAACTAAACTAACACGGAGTCCCAGCTTTACCCAATAACTAGCCTGACACGGAGTCCCAACTTAACCATACTAAGTCTGACACAGAGTCTCGACTCCCAATATAGAGTCTGACACAGAGTCCCAACTCCCAACACCATCACATCATCACACAAGCCCCTCGTGGCCACCAACCTGAAAACTATACTCTTTCCATGCCATCCCGACCTTCGCAACCTAGATAATCCAACTCGACATTCAATACTAGCTTAACCAACTCTTGACATCATCAGATCGATTCATGACATAAACCAACAACACTTGCATCACTTATTACAAGATAGGAAAATTACAAAACTTCCGAATACTAACATCATCGTTACACTTACAATCATTCTAGTCCCATAGCACATCTCCACCAGCTCCACACCTAAATGAACCCTTTACATGCTCATATCCTCGGTAGTACAACCCAAGCATGATTAACCAGTATCACGTACAATAGAAACTTATATAATTACTATCAACACGAGAATCATACTATATAATGTACATATAGCTTGTATATCAACTTTCAAGGGTCATACTAGGATTAATCGTACACTACCATAATCATCAACCTACTATATTCATAACAATGAAAGCATAGCATATGGCTCATGGATCTCTAACATGGATTGATACCAACAAACATATAGATAAAACCCTTAACATGCTCATCTATGCGACATCATTACCATAGTACGAATATTCATAGCAATACAGATATTGGAATACATAGCATTGTCATAAGCATAATGTATGTACAATACAACATATAGGTAACTTTTAGATATCTTGAATTTATATTAATATGGATTAGAGTGAGGTTAAGAAACTCACCTCGAGTATATAGCGAGCTCAAAACCTCAGTAGCATCTAACCGTCAAGTTCTATAACATAAAACAAGAGAAACGCAATGAATTATAAGTGCTAACAATAGGAGTGCTCGGAAGAGAACAAATCCTATTTATACGCCTTAATTCACATTTGTTAGTACTTTTTATCCTGTTTTTGTATATTTTTACTTCGTTTTCTATTTTCTGACAGGTTTTGTAAGAAATCACCTAAACCAGGCTAAATAGGATGAAAAGGCACAAAGAAAGAAGCTGAAAAAGCCAAGTCGCGCGCGCGAGCCGCGCGCGCGAGAAACCGAGAATCGCTCGCGCGATCCGCTCGCGTGAAAGTCCCAGAATCGCTCGCGCGATCCGCGCGCGCGAGGTACCAAATGTCGCGCTCGCGCGACCCGTTCGCGCGATATGTGTAAAAACCAATTATACGTATTTCAGTATACTGAAGACTCCTGTGCAAACGAAACTGCTGAATGACGTCCAGATTGTAAAATATATCAGTTTCAGTCCGTTTCGGGTTAGGAAGGCTTCCAAAACTTGTTGTAAATCTATATATACCCTATTTTATTACAATTAAAGGGTTAGACATTGTTGGCAATTATTATACACACATTCTACAACCATACTTCCAGCCATTGAAGGGAGGGAAGCAAGGAGAAGAAGAAGAAGACCAAGGATTTCCATGGCCTCCTCCATCAACTACTTGCCATCCATCACTTCCATGGACGGCTAGATAATAGATCTAGGGTTTCAATGAAGCCCTAGACGAGTAATAGGGTTTTATTTATGTATTTATTTTAGTTTTATTATGTATGGATGACAGTCACATGTTTAGAGGATTTTTATAAATAAATCGTACTTCTAGTGATTAAATCATTACTTTCAGAATTTATTCTTGTCTTAGATCTATTTTGACTGTGATGTGCTCAACGATCTATGCTTGCTGTGCTTGTTTAGATTGTTTACATGTGATGGTGCGTTATTGATTTGTGCTATCAAGTATCCGAATAGTCCATGCCTAGGTTAGACGGATTAGATCACAACCCTATTTTAGTGTGGGATAATTCGTGCTAACCGAAGATGGATTATGTTGGTGCTTGAACCATGAATATCTTCTTGTCGGAGGAATTGGGCTTGTAGCTACAATTCCCCATTATCATCCAACTTAATAAGCTAAAGTAATTCATAAATATTCTTATTATGAAGCTAGTGGTGGATTTGCAATCCTAGGTTCCCTTAAACATTATTTAAAACACTTTTAAGTGCTTTCATAGTTTATATTTAGTTTTATTGTTATTAATTTAATTAAAATCAAATCAAAATCCGTTTTCATAATTAACTAAAGTTAGGTTTTAAAATTAAGTCGCTGTAGTTAACCAATCCCTGTGGGTTTGACCTTTGCTTTCACACTACAAATCTTTTGAAAAGTAAAGAACACTTTTTATATCTTGATTCTGACAAGATCAATTTTTGGCGCCGTTGCCGGGGATTGCATTACTACCGTTAATTTTATAATCTTAGTTTAGTTAATTCGTAAATATTAGATTAGTTTTTATTCTTCTTATTTTCCGTTTTTGTTTTAATTTACTAACTTGTTCTTTTACTTTATAGGTTTTCGAGTCATCAAATTCCAACGTTTCCGAGTGGAGTAGCTAATTACATCAAAGGAGCTTATGCAAATAAAATAAATAAAAATTAAGTAAATTGCTCGCTTTAACTTTGCATCAAATCACTGTAAGTCAGGGCGCTGAGATGCAATTACTTGCATTAGGTTAGTTGTGGAGTGAACACTGCATTAGCTAGGAAACCCGGGGCGCTGGGCTTGACGCGGTCATTGCATTACAGGATAATATTCATGCATCACAGTAGTCGAATGCTTGTTATCTTAGTTGCGTGATTGCTATTTGTTTTTTTTAGTTGAGTCAGTTTGTGTTTTTAGTTTACTTTCTTTTAGTTTATGTTAGGTACACATTCAAATAAACCAGAATTAAAACCTTTTGACTCTGAACTTGAACGTACATTAAGACTTAACAAGTCTTCCAACTTAACTTCTAGAACACGGTTTTTAATAGACGACGATTTGACACCGAAACCAACGTCTTTATTTGAGTCCGAAATACGTAGTACTCTTACAAGACTAAAGAAACCACGCTTTAATAACATAGAACCAATTAAAATGGCAGACATTGGAAATAATAACGAAAACAACCAAAATAACAATGGAGCTAATATGAATAATCTTAATATACCACCACCTCCTCCACTTATAAACTATTTTATTCCTACGACGTACACGCCACAAGCTGGTATCGAATTACCGGAGGCGACAGCATCTCACTTTGAGATAAAGTCGTCTACCATCTCGCTACTTCCATCATTCCATGGCCGTCTAAATGAAGACCCTTACCAACACTTAGGGGATTTTTAGGGTATATGCTCTACTTTGAAAATACAAAACCTAAATAATGATGAATTAAAATTGCGGCTCTTCCCATTCTCCTTAAGAGACAAAGCGAAGTATTGGCTTCAATCACTTGAGCCAAACACAATAAAAACATGGGAAGCCTTACACACCGCCTTTTTACAAAAGTTTTTCCCTATTATGCGTACAAATAAGATAAGAAAAGATATAACTAATTTTGTGATGCAAGATGGGGAGACTCTTTATGACACTTGGGAACAATTTAAAGAATTATTACGCTCATGCCCACACCATCAGGTTCCCAAGTGGTAATTGGTTCAAGTCTTCTACGAGGGGCTTATTCCCTCTGTTAGGAATACCGTCGATGCCGTTTGTGCGGGAACTTTCCTACACAAAAGCGCCGACGAGGCCTGGAAAATTTTTGAAACTTTGAGCGAGAATTCGATGCACCAAGCGGTGTCTGTCCGTTTTGAGGGATACCTTCAACCTAAGCGAGAGGTGACAGTTGAGTCAAGTCAGTCAATGCAAATACAAGAATTAAATAGAAAACTTGACCGACTGATGCAAATGAACAAACCGTCTAATCCACCCTCTTTAGAAGTATGTGCATTATGTTCCGAACCGTCCCATAATATCTTTGCATGTCCTTCGGCATCTCAGTTTCCCGAATTTGTGGAGCAACACGTAAATGCTATGCAACAATTCCCACAAAATAATTATACTCCTAGGTCAAACAATTTTCCAAATGCTTATCGACCCCAATATCAACAAAATCAATACCAACACCTACCTCCTAACCCTAATCCTCCACGGACTAACACTTTTGAGGAAACGGTGTTGGCATCTCTTAAAAATATTGAAACTCAAGTCCACGCACAAGCGCAAATAGTGCACTCTCATACATAATCCATTGCGAAGCTTGAGTCTCAAATGGGACAAATAGCGAATACAATGAGTCGTAGAAACGAGGGTAAGTTGCCGAGCCAAACTATTCAAAACCCTAAGGGACAGTATGAGATTAAGGGGTCGAGTGAACAAGTAAACGCCGTATCGACTAGGACGACTATTCAGGAAGAGGAAGCTATTGAACTTCCGAATGAGAATGTGAAAGATATGAATATCAACTCTAATAAAGAGAGGGGTTAGGACGTGAATCAAAATAAAAAAAGATAAAGAACCGGTCCCAACGAACTATATTCCGAGAATGCCATATCCACCAAACGTTGAGGGACCGTCACATTTGCCTAAGAAAGGGTCAAAAATGGACGATATACTCGAGGTGTTTAAACAAGTTAAAATCAATATTCCTTTCCTCAATTCTATTAAACAAATTCCCTCTTATGCTAAATGTTTAAAAGACCTTTGTACTCAAAAGCGCAAAATACGTAGTCATACTCCTAAAAAGGTCTTTCTCACAGAAAAAGTAAGTTCTATATTCCAACACGCTCCTCCGAAGTATAAGGATCCTGGTACGCCTACGATTTCATGTGTCATAGGTGACACTATCATTCATCGGGCTCTCCTTGACTTAGGAGCTAGTGTTAATCTCATACCTTATCACGTCTATAAACAATTAGGTCTAGGTGAACTGAAACCTACGGCCGCTACTATTCAATTAGCGGATCGTTCTATTAAAGTACCTAGAGGAATCATCGAGGACGTCTTGGTTAAAGTTGATAAATGCTATTATCCTGTCGACTTCATGGTCCTTGACACTGAACCCATGCTAGATGCTAGGAAACACACTCCTGTCATTCTAGGCCGTCCATTCTTAGCAACCGCTAACGCACGTGTTAACTGCCGGACGGGGGTAATGAAGGTGTCATTTGGGAACATGAATCTCAAATTAAACGTTTTTAACGCTATTGATCAACCTCCTAAAGACGATGATTACCTATGTGAGGCGGAGATTGAGGTTAGATGAACAATTGAACCAAATAACATACAACCTGTGGGTGAGGAAAATAATTTGGTGAGTAGTGAGCGGACGAATTCGACTAATCTGGACCCTAATGCTGAATCTACTCGGAAGGTAAGAAATCGATTTGAACATACTGATAAACCGTCGATTGAATTAATTCCAAGCAACGTAATTTCTGCTTACCATCGAGCTCTACCTGACATCCTTAGGGGTACACAGTCCGATTTACGGCCTCCATAAAGCCTTGACCTAGAACGGTCTAGCTAAAGACGTAAAAGTTAGCGCTTCTTGGGAGGCAACCCAAGCTTTATTTCATTCGTTTTTCTTATTTTTGGTCATTTTTTAGTCTGTTTTGGACATTATGGATAGGTTTGGGGGTTGGAATTAATTTATTTTAATATTACATACATAATTTTAGTTAAAAAATGGAAAAAACTGAACTCGCGCGCGCGATCCGCTCGCGCGAGACGTCGCTCGCGCGGCCCGCTGGCGCGAGTTTGCCCTTTAGTATTTTTCCTTGCTTTTTCTTATTTGATGCCTCAGGTTCATCTCGCGCCTGGTTTCGCGGGCACGAGGTACCTCGCTCGCGCGAGATTATTGATTAAAAAAAAAAATTGGGAATTCGCGCGCGCGATGGCCGCTCGCGCGGTCTGCTCGCGCGATTCCCCGTTTTCTTGATGTTTTCTTTTGTTGTCTTACCTATTTCCTCCCCACTTGATCAGGTAGTTTTTTCTTTTCTGTTCTTGTTTATTTGGTTCAGTTTAGTTCATGTTCGTTGTTTTCCTTGTTACATTTATACTTTTTCGTTTTATTTCTTTTCCATTTGCTAGTTTAGTTTAGTTTAGTTTAGTTTTTAGCTTTATATTCCATATTTAGGTTTCATTTACTTTTAATATTCTTTTGTTAGTTTTCTTTTCTCTAGTATTAACAGGTACATTTTGAACTTTATCGCTATATTCTTATACCTTCACCTGTTTTCCTTGCCGAGATCGAGGTACTATCGTTCCTTTATTACCTACTCTCCGTTCTTGCATTTTATTATTTCATTGGGGACAATGAAAGTTTTAGGTTTGGGGGTATGCACACACATGCACATTAGTTTATGCAAAATTTTTAAAAAAAAGTGTGTTTAAATAAACGATGTTACCGACGTTTTTGCAATATCAATCTGATACTTCTTGTTAAATAACTTTGAATTGTTATAGAATGGTAAACAAGGGAAGATGTGATTAAACATTTGCCGAAGTTATGATATGACGTTTTAAGTTATGTATTGTTTGAATCGTAGTTTTATATCATAGATTTGCACACAAACTTATGCACTGCACGTAGTCATTGGAATACATGTTGGTTGTGAACTATAATATGATTCGGATTTCTAGATAACACATGGTGGAGACTAAGCCCAGTGAGCTTTTGAGCCTATCTTCTCTTCATTGAGGGTTATAAATATATCTTGTGTTTGTCGAATTTCATTAAAATAGCGCATCTACTTGTTGTTTAGTCTCATTATTCTTGTTTTGGTTGAAAGTCAAGTTAAAATATTTGTTACCATGCTAAATAATCTTCCACTGTAAACATTGAAGAACCGTATTACCCTAGGAAATGATTTTAGGCCCTCTTTATTTACTGCCGACCGATAAATGATAGAAATTTCCTTCGTTCGCCCTTTGAGCCATTAAAATGCCATTTCTTTCTTAAATTACCATTATCCTGTTTTTTTTTGCTCCAATTTGGCCAACTTGGAGTTCACCCCTGAAAGATTGATCAACTTTTAGTGGTGTTAAGGCGATGTGTGATTGAGAAAAAGAAGACAAGATGCTATTGGGGTGGTTGCCGTGTTATTTATTGAATATTCGTTTCAACAGCAACGAGGAGGAAAAGAATAAAAAAAATAAAGAAGAGGAAGGTTGAAAAAAATGAAAGAAAAGAAGAAAAATGAATGAAAAGGAATGAAGAGAAAGAAAAGATGGAAGTTTGTAGAAGAAGAATGAAAGAAATCGAACATGCCTTACAATGCCATCCTGAAAACTACCTAATGAATCATTTCTATCCTTTTTCATTGCCTGAGCCACATTACAACCTTTGAAAAGTCCTATCTGATCCTAGGAAACATGGTTTGGATATGAAAATGATGGGAGGGGATTAAAACATGGTAATGATTAATTTTTCTTGATTATTGGCATCCTATCCATGAGACTACTGTTCTTTTGTGTCATGCGTCTTTTTCGAGTCATATGTGAGCATTTCTCGTTTTGAAAATATATTTCCTTTACTCACATATATTAGATAAATTACACCTGTTTCTGAGTGTTTCATTTGAGAGTGTAATTAACATTGTGAGATTCGTAGTCGAAGCATAGTTGGATGGTTATCCGAGTTATATTCCATGTTCATGACATACGCGTGTTCATTTGACTACCACATCACACACGTGCAATTGTATGAGGAACTCTATTGATTTATATGATGCATGTGCTTGAGATTATTTTTCATGATATAGGTGAACGTTTGATTCTGTTTCTTCCTGTTCGTTATTCTATTTCGAATCATTGTTTTATAATAAGGAGTATTGTTTATTTGTTTTTCTTTTTAATAAAACTTTTTAAATTTCTAAGTTAATAAAGATGGTTGTGGGTAACTTGTTGATGAGAACCCTCACGAGACTTCACTCGTCCGACTAGGGACACCTAGAGGTTTAAAAGGCTTGTTGCATACGCTAAATGCAATCGTGATCCATGCGAAAAATGGAGTAGTATTTTATTAGTAGTTAGTTTTTATTTTAGTTTTGCTCGAGGACTAGCAAAATGTAGGTTTGGGGGTGTGATCGGAAGAGAACAAATCCTATTTATACGCCTTAATTCACATTTGTTAGTACTTTTTATCCTGTTTTTGTATATTTTTACTTCGTTTTCTATTTTCTGACAGGTTTTGGAAGAAATCACCTAAACCAGGCTAAACAGGATGAAAAGGCACAAAGAAAGAAGCTGAAAAAGCCAAGTCGCGCGCGCGAGAAATCGAGAATCGCTCGCGCGATCCGCTCGCGCGAAAGTCCCAGAATCGCTCGCGGGATCCGCGTGCGCGAGGTACCAAATGTCGCGCTCGCGCGACCCGCTCGCGCTATATGTGTAAAAAGCATATATACGTATTTCAGTATACTGAAGACTCCTGTGCAAACGAAACTGCTGAATGACGTCCAGATTGTAAAATATATCAGTTTCAGTCCGTTTCGGGTTAGGAAGGCTTCCAAAACTTGTTGTAAATCTATATATACCCTATTTTATTACAATTAAAGGGTTAGACATTGTTGGCAATTATTATACACACATTCTACAACCATACTTCCAGCCATTGAAGGGAGGGAAGCAAGGAGAAGAAGAAGAAGAAGACCAAGGATTCCATGGCCTCCTCCATCAACTACTTGCCATCCATCACTTCCATGGACGGCTAGATAATAGATCTAGGGTTTCAATGAAGCCCTAGACGAGTAATAGGGTTTTATTTATGTATTTATTTTAGTTTTATTATGTATGGATGACAGTCACATGTTTAGAGGATTTTTATAAATAAATCGTACTTCTAGTGATTAAATCATTACTTTCAGAATTTATTCTTGTCTTAAATCTATTTTGACTGTGATGTGCTCAACGATCTATGCTTTCTGTGCTTGTTTAGATTGTTTACATGTGATGGTGCGTTATTGATTTTTGCTATCAAGTATCCGAATAGTCCATGCCTAGGTTAGACGGATTAGATCACAACCCTAGTTTAGTGTGGGATAATTCGTGCTAACCGAAGATGGATTATGTTGGTGCTTGAACCATGAATATCTTCTTGTCGGAAGAATTGGGCTTGTAGCTACAATTCCCCATTATCATCCAACTTAATAAGCTAAAGTAATTCATAAATATTCTTATTATGAAGCTAGTGGTGGATTTGCAATCCTAGGTTCCCTTAAACATTATTTAAAACACTTTTAAGTGCTTTCATAGTTTAGATTTAGTTTTATTGTTATTAATTTAATTAAAATCAAATCAAAATCCGTTTTCATAATTAACTAAAGTTAGGTTTTAAAATTAAGTCGATGTAGTTAACCAATCCCTGTGGGTTCGACCTTTGCTTTCACACTACAAATCTTTTGAAAAGTAAAGAACACTTTTTATATCTTGATTCTGACAAGATCAAGGAGCATAATGGTAATTTTACCATGTGAGGATATAAACCTCAAGTTAGTGATCTACGTCTCATTCTAAGTCCAACGCCAGTGACTAGACTCAAATCGGAGTCAGTCGTGATTTATGAGGTAAAAGGTAGTGCTTTCTAGACTAACGCAGACCCTAAAGACAAGCTATATTTTCGACCGAGTCGAAAAGTCACGAAACTTAAGGAGAACGCTCTAGACATTATTCTAAGACTCTAGGAACTGACCGCGTAACTATTGGAGTCAGATTATTCATTACGAATTATTGAAGATAACATATATCCGAAAATACCCAAAAAGGGATTTAATTACATAATTAAACTCAAACATAGAAACCAGCACTTGGAAATATTTTAATTAAATACTAGGTACTAAAACATACTCCCAGTATTTATTTCATAATTTTTGGAGCTCGTTTAGTATTTTTAATAATTAATGTACCCATAAAATAGCTCCTTATTAATTATTAAAAATACTAATCTATAGTATTATAGCTTTATAAAATATTATACAATATAGAATTCACTTAGGGACATATCCCTAATTTTCCAGAATTTAATAGTATATATAGGTATTTAATTACTATTTAATTACCATAAGAAAACAATATTTATTATTTATATTATACATATAAATAATCAATACATATTATTTAATATTATTATAATACTCAGAATATATGAAATATTATATAATAATATTTCATAACTTAGAAATACTAGTTATATTACTATAAACTAATTTAGTTAATTAAAATTATTTAAAACTATAAATAAATAATTAATTAATATTAATAATAATATTAATCTGACCCATCGGGCCAACCCGAACCGACCCGAACTAAATGAACCATCCATTAAAACTCTCAAAGAAAACCAACTAGATGACCCCATTGGGTCAAACCTAACCCGAACCTATCCTAAACGGAATACCCATAACCACGCCCAAATCAACCCAACCCACAAACCCATTTATACTAACAACCTAACCCGGACTAAATCTGAACCGAATTCATAACCTGAACCGTAACTGTTTACCCTCACAACCTAGCCTGAACCAATTACCCGAACTCGACCCAAATCAAGCTCGATGACAAAAAGACATCGTACTACTTAAAGGACCCACGGGTCCTCCTTAATCCGACCCGAGATCGAACCCTTACCCATATACTCACACATACTAACCCTACCCAGACCTGACCCGAACCCAGGTCTTCTTACCCAAAGACCCAAACGGGTTTCCTTTCTTCTCCGGCGAGCTAGACGTCGCCAGTAACCTGCGATTTTTTGGAAAAGATTCTGAAGCCCATGACTACGTCGTCCCTCCATAGAAATGGCTCTTTCCAATGGAAAAGTAACCAGAATTCCTCCCTCTACAACGTAATAGAAACCCATGATCTGTTTCATTCGTTTAGACCTCCTACCAGTTGATTATTCTTTTTTTCGATTTTGGGAGGATAATGGCCTACATGGCCATCCAAATATGTCCTAGTCCAAGAGCTGATCCTAGAATGTCTATCTAGATTCATTGGGGTCTGTTTGGTACAACTTAGGAACTGTTTGGTGTAGTTCCAAAATCAAGCTTCATCTGAAACTTTAATGGTGGGCTGAGGCTTTCAAAGCTTAAGGCTCTGTATGGGGGTTGCCTGTGGGTCTCCGTGTGTGGTAGTGCATGTAGAAATTACCAAGGGGGTTAGGGTAAGCTTACCTCTTCTGTTAAAATAGTCTGGTCTCTCTCTCTCTCTCTCTCTCTCTCTCTCTCTCTCTCTCTCTCTCTCTCTCTCTATCTATCTCCTTTGTCCTCTTCCTTCTTCTTCTCTCTTCATCTTTCTTCTTTTCCAGTAGTCACGTGTGTGTGTGTAGTGAGATACAGAGAGGTTAAGGTGAGAGTGTGTTGTGTTCTTGGTTATGTCTTGTGGTCTCTTCTTCGTCTCCAAGCTCTCGGTTTCTCTCCCTCTTAAACTCTCAATTTTTGTCTCTCTCTAAACAATCTCTCTGTGTGTATGTGTGTGTATGTGTATAATGTATACGCTGAACATTGTGTGCATGTGGTATGTGTATGTGAGGGAAAAACGGTTTGACAAGTGTCAATAGGGTGGATGCCAAGTGTTGTGCATGTTGGGACATGCATGACAAGTGTAGGGAGGGTCTTGCATGGCTGCTACGTGGCTATGATGGGGCCCACATCTCGGTCTACGTAAAAATGCATGGGGTTGCATGCATGTCTTAATGTACATGCACAAATGCAATTGTGCCTATGTACGGGGCTGTATATAAGCTTAAGTATAAGTCATCTGTGAATTCTAGGTAGGATTAAAAGTCGGGGTTGCGACTACTATGATTGTAATATTACTAAAATATAACAACGTAGTCGTTGGGATGACAGTCCAAAGGATATGATCCTAACTAAGATTATCCTGACAGGATTACTACAACTAAGCTAATCCTACAGTGACATCATTAGTCCAAATTAATGTTAGGAAGTTCCTACATGGAATTCCTAGAAATTGCAGGTGCTACGCCTCTACCCACTTAATAAAAGATTTCATCCTGAAATCTCAAAGTTGCTAGGTTCTAAAGGTTCAAAGTTCTAATCATAAGGTTAGTCGTTATATAAGATTTTAGGCAATCTCATCAATTTAAATGGTCTATCACTCCATAAGTTACTAATTCCTTGTCTCTTCTAAATTCCAAATCATCGTTGACCGTTCTGGGATCTAATCCTCGAAAGTACGTCAGTTTCTAAACTCTTCGTTCTTATACTTAAGATCTTGACGATAGGGTTGTTCTTATAAGGTTAAATCCTACGTAGGGGTCTACTAATCATCTTTAGTGGTCTGGTATCATCTTGTCACTAATCCGAGTCTCAATAAGTTTGCCCGTGCCTAAGACTTCTCATTCACATGACAAGTCATCTCAGTCAGACTGTCTAGGTTTGACTATTTAAGTGTACTAGGCGTCTATCGTCCAATGGTTGATCCTATATCCTTATCAATAATAAACATCTAAGACATAAGATTAGCAATCAATACAAAAATAATTAATCATCACATCCATTCAAATATACACAAGATAGGTTGAAAATAGGTTTTCACTAATCATAAAATAGAAAGATTACAATAGTAGTACGAATACAAGTTCTTACTAATCTAGATTACATCAAAGAGAGTGGAACTACAACATCTAGCAAAATAAAAGTAACTAAGGATTCGATTTCCATCTCTCTCAACATCAAAATCTGTGGTAATCTCTCCTAAGTCATTGGATGGTGGAAAGTCCATCGGAGGAATACCTATCCATGCATCCCAAGTTAGCTCTAGGGGCCAATCAAGGTCCTCTATCATCTCTGGCTCTGCTATCAGTTTTCTTCATCATCATCATCTGATTCATCATCAGAGCCTGCGGGTGTAACAAAATATACTACATCCTCCTGAGGCTTATCCTGATCACGGATAGCAAGGTCTCCAAAAGCATGAGATATCTCCTCCATCTCAACAAACATCTAGTGCAGTGCTACCACTCTGTGATATGCTAACTCTAGAATGGGTCTCTCACGGAAGAAATAATGCATCCATTACCCTATTGTTGGGTTTGTATCCTCAAACCATTACTTTGTGTATGAGACATTGACATTTGAATATATGGATATCAGCTTTACATTTCATTATGTATGTTTCTTTCATGAGATGATTGTTAATCCTCAAGTATCACAGTAAGTAATTTGTGTGTGTATGAGATACATACAAGTGCGATACGAATTACTATTCTTTGATACTTAGAATTTATCATAGTGGATTATGAGACTTGATATCTCATCAAGTTTACATTGTAGCATGATTAACTACCATTGGATGGAGTGATGAATCTCAATCACTAGAGTATAGCTCTTCGTTAATATGCTAGTGCTTATAGTGCATTGACAAACCTGAGCTTTCCTATTGATGCTTAAGGCTATCAATAATCGATAGGAACTGATAACTTGTATAAGGTACGTGTTCTCAATCATGAGACGATTATAAACACAGACTATGGGTATGGCTGCTTTGACTTACCAATCAGTGAGGTCTTAAAGATCAACACCTGGGAATCTTAGGTATGTCATGTTCTCGGGGTTGTGAACATAAATTGTCAAGATAAAATCTACCCTCTGTTAAAGAGTAAGGATTCCCTTGAGAATGTCACCAGGTTGATTACTGAGAACTGCAGTCTTGTTGATAAATAGTTATCAAAATGTTTGGTAATCATAAGTGGTGTATGGAACTCAAGTAACACAAGAAGTAATCATGATTCAGGTTGACAATAACCATTTATCCGACTACCTGAATATGATTATGAATGCTAACAGTAGAGGGACAATTAGTACCCCATACAAGTCTAGACATCGCTTCAGATATATTCTTTTTTGTTGGAGTTCAGTTATCATTTTCTAGTAGAGTGAACGTTACCTGATCACTTAGTTAATTTGCTGACCAAAGAGTTTGGTCATTAGAATTAACTGATCTGAGCCAACAATAAAAAGCCTAGGAGGTCCCAATCTTAGCTAGGCTAGGATGCTTGGAAAGGCACAAATGGATCTTGTCAAGACAGGTTCGATCGATCGATAGAGTCTCAATCGATTAAAGTCAAGGCAAGCTCGATCTATCAAACGTTGTTCGATCGATCGCAAGTTCGATCGATCGAAGCCACTTCGATCGATTGAAGGTAAAGTCAGTTCTCGGAATCTATAAATAGGGAAGCTATATACATAAGTCAATAATTATTGTTTTTAACATCTCTAAGCTGTAGAAATTGTTTAGGGTTCCCAAACATTCTTTATCCTCCCTATTACAAATCCCACCATCTCTAGCCCTCTTCGGGAAGCACTCACAGGAGACATAAGGGTGAAGACAACCTAGTAGAAGTTGTTGCACCATCCAAAAGCTTCAACAATTCAGAATTGGGTTCATGACAAAAAGGTATAACTATTGTCCCCTTTTGCACGCATCCATATAATTGATGAGTAGTAGATCTGGGCTACCAATAAAGTTTCAAACTTTATTTTCCGCTACGCATTTAAATAAATAATTTTACACCTAAGTTTCCTTCAATTGGTATCAGAGCCTCGCTTGTTTGGATCTATAGATGCGTTTTGGAATACTAGTTTGATTTACGTGTTAGTATTTTAGTGTTGCTTTGAAATTGTATCGTCACAGATCTATTTCTGTAGTGTTTTCGCAGCAGAAAACAAATTTGCAATAGCATTGGATGCATGTTGGTTTAGATCAATTGAACTTGTTTTGATTGATTCAAACTCTCTGTGTTTGATCGATTGAAAAAGTTTCGATCGATCGAACTAATGCAGTTTTCGAGCGATCGAACACGCTTTGATCGATCAAAACTGGTTATCTGTCCAGATCTTCTTTTCACAGTTTTATAAGTTTAAAATTATCTACTTACTTTTTTATATTGCTCTGAAAAATTATAATTCAGTTTGTGAAATTTTAAATCAGTTTGTGAAATTTTGAGTTCAATCGATTGAACTTAGTACAATCGATCGAGAGTTCGATCGATTGAAGCTTCTTCAATCAATCAAAGTGTGAAAAAGAACCAGAGATGTTGTTTTATAGTTCTAATTACTTCCCTAAAGTGTTTATGGTGTATGCGAATAAATTAGTAGTTCCAATGTTTATATATTTTGTTTTATATGTGCGTGGTTGTGTGTATTACTAATCCTTTTGCAGTAAGTTAAGTCTACTATCTCCCATGCCACCAATATCAGTTTTAAATTTTGTATTTGATATTTGTGATTGGTGTATTTTATTATTAGTTTGGTTTCAAGGCATATGTAAAGGGCGCTGCGACTTCAATCCTACGAAAAGGAAAATTGTACCGATTTCCCTGGCCTTTTACTTTACTGCTGTATTTTTTATTTCTAGATAAATTATGAGCTTCAAAAGAAGCATAGGCCCAATGTAATAGAATTATGAAGTCCATGAAAAATGGAAGAGCAAGCCATTGTCCATGAAGAAGGAGCCGGCGGCGATCAAACCAAGAAGGAGGTTCTATGGAGATAGAGCTATGGGAGATAGAGGCATCGTTTGGATGTCTTTATTTTCGTTTTAGTTTTTTTGTTTTATGTGCTTGGTTTATGATTGACATTTAATTATATTGTTAATACTTGCATGCACGTAAAATAATTTTTCTAAATTAAAATTCAAAAACCGTTTCAATGCATTAGTAAACATTGGATGTTTATGGGTAGAAACAATATTTCCAAAAGCAAAATCCTTAATTATAAAACTAGTGGGAGAGGGTTTTATGAAATTAAACCCACGATCTTCCATTAACAGTTCATTGTAAGATGAGTAGTGCAATCTGTATTATCTCACCAGGGGTGATCATTCCATATGGAGGATACACTACTCATTGGTTACTTGATATGAACTTCCTATGGATAAGATCAATTAGACGTGTTAGAGGGTGACCACCACACGGAGGAACTACTTGAGGAAGTTGTGATTGGATCCTAGTTAATGGTGTACACTAGCTAAGCTATGGATAAGGGATCCCACATGGGACATTATTCAGAAACTTGGAGATCAAATAGGTTCGGGAGTCATAACTTGTTTTGCAAGAGTTCCATAGCGGACAAGTGATGATTAATCGAAAGATCAAGCATTGACCGCCACACAGAGGTTTTACTCTTTTGTTTTGATATTCCAGTGACTTTGTTTTAAAATAAGAGTTTTAAGGATTCTTTTATTCCAAACTGTAAAATTCTGATATCCATATTTATTTTGCTTGTTTAATTTTTCAGTAAATCATAATGTCTGAATCTGCATTTAGTCCACTTGCCACTATACTCACTTAGAACAAGTTAATTGGAAATAGCTACACTAAATGGAAACGTAACCTTGACATTGTTTTAACTACGGAGGATCACATATATGTCCTCACCACCCCATGCCCCGAATAACCCATTGTAAATGCTACGGCTGCTACTAGACACAAGTTCGATAAATGGAAGAAATCGAATGGAATGGCTCGTTGCTACATTCTAGCCTCTATGGCTAGTGTGTTGCAACACCAATTCCCATCGAATGATTCTACTAGTGCCATTATCAAATCCTTAAAAGAAATGTTTGGGGAGCATGGCAGGCCTGCTAGACAGGTTTTCATGCAGAAGATAATGAGTGCAAAGATGTCAGAAGGGACTCTAGTCAAAGAGCATGTTTTAAAAATGATTTGTTATTTGAGCGAATTGGAAACCCTAGGTTCCAACATCGATGCACAGACCCAAGTTGATATGATCCTTAATTCATTGTCTCTATCATTCACTCAATTTGAACTTAACTATAATATGAATCAAATGAATTTCTCAATGAGTGAATGAATGAGTTCTTTACTGGCAGTGGAAAGGGTGATCAAACCTGTGGGGGCAATGTTTTTAACGTTGAAAAAAGCACTTCTTCCTCCCGATCTACACCGAAAGGCAAGAAAGGGAAGAAGAAGACTGGCACTAGTGGTCCAAGTGTTGGACTAGTCTCTAAGATAGCAAAATCAAATGGAAAGGGTAAGGGTAAGGGGAAGGTGGGTAGATAAGGCAAAGGAAAGTGTTTCCAATACGGTGAGAAGGGCCACTGGAAAAGGAACTGTCTAGAATTCTTAGCTACAAGAGTTTAAGGTATGATTGAATCACATGTGAATGAAGTAAGTTTTTTATAACGAATACTTCAAACACTTGGTGCATTGATCCTGGTGCGACTAACCATATTTGTAATTCATTACAGGGGTTCAGATCAACCAGGAAATGTAATGATGGGGAGATCGTGCTGACTCTGGGATCTAGCTTAACCATTTTCGCGATTGCTATAGGAGTAGTAGTTTTGGAGTTTTTGGACAATAAGACAATAGCTTTATCAGATGTACTTTATGTCCCTTTAATGAGACGCAATTTAATTTATGTTTCAAAGTTATAGAATTAAAATTATTCTTTTCATTTTGGAACAGAAGTTTTCATTAAAAGAAATAATTCTTTTATACATTCTGGTGTTAAAACTAATGGCTTGTATGTGATTACTCTTAATATTTCTAATGATTCTAACATAGAACTTAATAACTCAGTGGTAATTGTACCATCTAAAGGAAAATAACATTCCACTAATCCAATAAGGCTTTAGCATATGAGGCTTGGCCATATCAATCTAAATAGGATTGGCAGACTAGTCAAGGAATGGGTCTTAGGCGATTTGGTTCACGAATCAATAGAAGTCTGTGAGTCTTGTTTAGAGGGCAAGATGTCCAAAAGACCATTTCCTGCAAAGGGCAATAGGGCCAATGCATTGTTGAAATTAGTT